>PVIA01004183.1:0-145842 GCA_004024845.1 Tonatia bakeri
GGGTTCACAGGTGACAGACAGGTACCCAGGCCTCTTAACCGACCCCCAAGAGGAAGCCCAGCCGCGCCCTTCGATGGGGGGCAGTGGAGGCCAGGGCCCCAATGCGGAGCCTCCCGCACCAGCCGGGCCCTACTGGGAGGACAGAGTCCAGGCCTGAGTGTCCGCTTAGGAAGCAGGGTCAGTGGGCTGGACAAGCTAGGGAGCCAACTGGAGTGGGGGGATGAGGAGCCACAGGAAGGCGCCCCCCCACCCCACGCAGGGCTGCAGGCCGGGGACACTGGCTTTTGTGGTGAGCAGCCTCTTTCCGGGCGACCTCACGCCCTCAGGTGGCTGGGACCCCCATGGGGCCGGGGGCCATGGGGGGTCTCCTGGTCCAGGGCAGGCGTCCAGGGCTCAGAGGCAGGAGAAAGGGGCGCCACCAGTAGGAAGGCAGCCCAGCCGCTGAGTTCACCTGTGCCCTCTGTGCTCCAGCCCCTCGCCCTGGCTGGTCCTTGCACGGCCCCCGGGCCCCGCAGCGCAAAATGATGCTGGACACCACTGGGCAAAGCCCCGGACTTTGCCCCAAACCATGCCCCACAGTCCAGGCTTTAGGGTTTTGTGGCTGAGCTTCATTTTTGACCGAGTTCGAGGGCAGAAGCGACGTCTGTGCCAGCAGAACACACACCACTGTCTGGCTCTGGACGGACACGGTCTGATCCTGAGCCCCGTGGGGTCTTGGGGCAGACAGCGACCGGGTGTGGCCGGCCGGGGACCCAGCGAGCTGATCCCCTGGCAGCCAGAGCGTTGCCTCCCCGCCCTCCCCTGCACCAGCCCGCCCACAGAGATGCAGGCGGGGGCGAGGCATTGATCCTGCCTGTTCCCTGCAGGGGTGGCATTCACGTGCAGCTTATAAACACACTCGAGTATTCTGCCCACTGCCCACAGTGGCCATGCTGGGACCGGCAAACCCTTCATAAGAACGACATGACTCTCAGCCATGGGGCGTCTGCTACACTGGCCATTCTCAACAGCCTGAGTCTGCGGGCAGCAGAGGTGGCTGAACATAGGACGATTCCCTGGGGTCCTCGGGGACCAGGCATCGGGGCCATCCAGCCACACTGTGTCCCGCCTGCTCGGGGGACGGAACAGAGCTGCAGGGCCCAGGGTTGGCCCCTCCCACGGGCCACCCAGACCTCCAGCCCCTTTTGTGTCGTCCCAGGCCCTTGCCTCCGGCCCAGTTCCAGGCAGGGACCAGCACCCCCACCATACTTTAGTAGTCACTGACTCCCACCCCTGGCTCAGGGGTCACCTCTGGTGGGGGCCCCACGGCCACCCTGACCAGTCAGGCCCCACCTGCCGACTCCCAGGCGCCTGGCTCCTTCCCAGCACTGGTCACATTGCCAGTGTGCCTCCAGCCCCAGGAGGACTCTTGCTGACCATCAGGATCCATGACCCTGAAGACAGAGAGAACGGGGCAGCAGATGCTGGGGGCTCAGCCCTGATAAGGATGTGGCTTTACTGACGTGACAAGGAGAGCGGCCTAGCCTGGACCAGCTAGAAGGACTCGGCCAGGGTTCCACGACTGGGTCAGGTGGTGAGCCAGCACGTAGTCACTGGGGGCCCTGCCTGGGTGGCCCAGGAAGCCCTTCCGGGGGGCCAGGCCCCTGGACCTGAAGAGTCAGCATTAGCTGATACCACACAGCTTTGGGGGGCCAGAACCCCTGGTGAATGCGACCCCAGGCACCCACATCTCCCTGGGTGTGCCTGGGCCACCAGGCTGGACAGCAGATCAGGGACCATAGCCCAGACCCCCGTCCAGAGCTCCCTCCACTCTCCAGGTGGCCCCAAACCTCCCCCGACCCAGGCCAGACAGGCACCTGCATCCCTGCTCCGCACTACAGCACAGCCGCCACGCAGGCTGCTCCCCACACAGCCACACGCTGCACAGTCAGAGGTTCCCCCTGAGAGGACCAGGGGGGAGACGCTGCAGGGGGGCCCCCTGCCCCTTGGTGGAAGCCTGCCCCCACAGGGGGGTGGAGCTATTTCGTGTCTCCCCTCCCTGGCCCAGACCGTGAGATGTTTGTTGTTCCTCGTCGGCCTCTGTGCGGAAGCCACTGCAGACCAACTCCTGCAGGACCGCAGAGGAAATGGTTCCTCCACAGCCTCAAACCCGGGACCAGGGAGGAGGCTGCGGCAGGTGTGTGTGCCTGGAGAGCCCCACCCACAGAGCCCAGGACGCTGCCTCGGGACCCCTGTCCGGTAGACGTGTTGGGGACAAAAGTGGAATGAACCCTGGGAACCCGGGGTCCAGCCCGGGCTGAGAGGTCCATGTGCGGGGGTGGGTGTGCGGGCCTGGGCCTCGGAATGAGACTCGAAAGCCTTGAGGGGAAGGGTCAGAAGCATTCTAAGCCTCTGTAGAGATGGTAGAAATTGTTGCCAGCACAGAAACGGCGGGGCCTCTGTGGGGCTTCTTCTCAGACCACAGCAGGGACGGCCTCCCGTGTCGAACAAGGTCCCCCTCTGTTCTGAGACCCGAGCTTCTTAAAAATTGAGAAGCCATTGTTAAAAGGAGGGCCCCCTGGCCCCTCTTTGAACTACACAGAGGGGGTCTGGGGAGCAGGGCGTGTTCTGGAAGAGCAGGGGGTGACCCTCGGGTTCCAGGGCCAAGCCACACCCCGCCCCCACCCCCACCAGGACAGGCTGGAAGGAGCTGCCAGCTCAGGCCTGGCCCTGAGTCCGTGCTGAGCTCTGCTGTACCCGCCCTGCACCTGGCAGGTGTACGAGGTCCTTGGAAAAGGGGCGCCCAGAGCACCTCCTTCCGAAGCCACACCTTCCGCAGAAAACGAGGAATAATTCTGCTGTCCCGCCCTGTTTTTAAGCCCTCAGGTTTGCCTCAGTTGGAAACTGGGGGTAACTGTCTGCCATGCCCTCCAGGTGGCTCCAGTGTGGTGAGCTGCCCTGGCCTCCTTGGGCCCTGTCGCTGCCCTGGAACCCCGCTGGTGCAGGGCCACCCAGCTGGCTGCACTCCTCCTGGCGGCCCTGCTGGCTCTGAGTTGGAAGGTTTCCGCCATCTCTGGCACGCACACCTGTACGACCCTTATTTTCTCCATCGCAGCTGGTCTTCCCCTCCTCCCTGAGCAGAACTCGGGTTGGCAGTGAAAGTGTCTGGCTGGTTGGCACGTCCCACCCACTGGGACGGACTGGGGAAGGTCCCTGGGGCCAGCTGGACAGGGGCTAAGACAGTGGCATTGAGCCCAGACATCGAGTGGGCCTCAGCCCAGCCCCCCCGCCTCCTGAGGAGGCACAGAGAGGGGTTATGCTCCGGGGGGCGCATGCTGTGTCGGGGACAGGGAGTCAGAGGCATGGCAGAACCCACACAAAGCAAAAGCAGGTGAATGGCACCTCCAGCCCCTGCCAGGTCCAACCCAGAGGTGGGAGCGCACCTGTGCTGCTCTGGCCCCCAGAAAGTGGGAGGGATGGCAGCAAGATGGCAGCCATCTGTCCAGACAAGATGCCCCCCGGTGCCACCTCCCCCGGGAAGCCTTCCAGAAGCCAGCCCAGATGAGTACCCTTCCCCCCTCTCACTGCCCTTTCTGGACGGCCTGAGGGGCCTGCAGGGAGAGAGGGGTACCCACAGGGATATCGGGGCAGCTCCAGGGAGCAGCCTCTTGTGGGAGGCAGAGAAGGTTCTGATGTTGGGGTGTCTATCTGTGGTTTGGGGGGGCAGCCACCCAACCACAAGTGTCAAACATGTGACTCAGGACAGAAATTTCCAGGCCAAGGGAGCACAGATGCTGGGAGGGCAATGAGGTGCCTGCTTCCTTGTGGGGAGCTGGCCTGGTAAGACATTCACCTGCCTTGCGCTGGGAGTTGGGGGAGAGCAAGTCCTCACACCACCACCAGCCACCCAGATCCAGCTATGCCTGAAGTTATACCTGGTTCACGTCACCATAAACTCTCAGGGCGCCTTTTCTTTTAGACCTGTTCGACTTAGTCAGGATTCCTCCCAGCAGGTCGTGCTCAACAGGAAGCCAGACAGGCATGGAGTCGGCACTGGGAAGCAGGGTCACCACTGAGGTACTGCCCTGAACACAGATCTCTGGGCCCAGGAGCCCCCACCCTGCTCAGGGGCACGGAAACGGAGGAGGGGCGGTGGGTCCTGTCAGAAGCCGATCCTGGCGTTCCTGGGCCTGGCAGGAGCAGGAGACCTCTTTTGTCTGCCTGACCTTGATAAATGGCAAACGCGCACTTAGGGAACATGGGGGCCATCAGTCCTCCTGCCCCCAGCAGGGGCGTCCCTGCTCCCGACCCCCAGACTCCAGCCCACACGCCAGCTCCTAACTAACATCACCCACGTCTTTGAACAGTGCCACACTCCTGGAATGCCTCTTTTTTATCTTTATACACACTCACCTTTCACCACAGCCACGGATGGGATCATTCGTGAGAGGACGTCAGCCAAAGGGAGGACGATCAGTGACCGGTTCCGCCGCTTTCAGTGCGTCTCCAGGGCGCCCGCAGGCACCAGGCGCTCACGGCCGCCGCAGTCTCCCAGGCAGCCAGCAGGTGGCGGCATCTGACTAAAAACCGCGTTTTCTGGCTCGGTTTGGCCCCGCCCCGCCCCGCCCCCCCAACGCTGGCCCCACACCCACCCGCCTCCAGCCCTTCTCCGGGACTTTGAAGATGCTTCGTTCTGACACTGGCCCAGAGCCTTTGCTCACTGGCGCGGAGTCTGCACATCCCCACGGCCTGGCCGGCTGCACACTGACCATTTCTGAGCTGAGAGCCACGAACTGGATTAATTTAATCTCTGTCAAGAGTTGCTCCAGCCGATACTGAAAGCCCGTCTCATTGGCCGGTGACCCCACCTGACATTTCCACGCCCTCACAAATGGTGTGACACCGCCCTTCCCGGGGTTCAAATGCCACTCCCCTCAATGCGTGCACAGAGTGCCCCCCCCAGCCCTCGACCCTGATGTCGTGGGACCCCAGGCCCCCAGCAGCCCCCACTGCTCTTGAGGTCCACAGCACCTGCAGAGTTGGCCCACCTGTCTCCACATCCCCTTCACCCCCACGACTCTGCCAGGCCGGCAGGTGCGCCCCGGAGGGAACGCCCCAAGCCCTGACCAGAGCATCCCTCCAGGGATGGAGCGCCTGGGGTGGGGGGGTGGCACAGGGAAGCACATTTGCCTCTCGGGTTGTGCGAACCCTGGGCTGTGCAGCTGCTGGGCGCCCCGCACATGCTCGGGCCTGGCGGTCAGAACGTCCTCGGTGTGCCCCGCAGTGGCTCCTGCTGGAGGGGCCGAGGGCTGAGGACCCGACAGACTGGAGCGGGTGTCCATGGGAGACGAGGTTGCTTTGTGGTGGCAACCTCAGGGGTGGCAGGACGCAGAAACCGGGGAAGGCATAGTCTAGAAGCCGGTAACAGGCTCGTGGGTCCCCCGCCCTCACCCCATCTTCCTCCAGACCCCCAGCTCTCTCCATCCCTGCGCGGCCCCCACCCCTGCCTGTTGGTCTGCGGCGCCGGCGGAGCGGGGCTTGGAAAGAAGAGGTCGCCAAGTCCTCTCTGATTGGACGGCCGCGAGGTCCCACCGCGGCGCCGCTCACCTTAAAGCGAGAGTGAGGCGCCAGGGCGCTGGAGCCCGCCTCCGGGCCCGCAGCGCGGAGCGGAAGGCGGGGCAGGGGCAGGCGGGAGCGGTCCAGCGCGCGGAGGCTCGGGGACCTACAGACAGCCGGACGGGCGCGTGCGGCCGGGAGCAGCAGAGCCGCAGCGGCCATGGCCGAGCTGTCGGGGGACGCGTACCTGGAGCTGAGCCGAGGCTACGCGGCCGCGGTGGCAGGCCTGGCCCTCGGAGCGGCCCGGGGACCCGATGCAGCGCGCGGCTACAGCGCGCCAGACCTGGGGGGCGACCTCCCCGTGGCGCCCCGCACCCCGGCCGCTGCGGCCCAGAGCAGCGGTGAGCAGAGCGGCGACGAGGACGACGCCTTCGAGCAGCGGCGCCGGCGGCCCGGGCCGGGGGGCGCGGCGGACGCGCGGCGGCGGCCCCGGGAGCAGCGCTCGCTGCGGCTCAGCATCAACGCGCGCGAGCGGCGGCGCATGCACGACTTGAACGACGCGCTGGACGGGCTGCGCGCCGTCATCCCTTACGCGCACAACCCGTCGGTGCGCAAGCTCTCCAAAATCGCCACGCTGCTGCTGGCCAAGAACTACATCCTCATGCAGGCGCAGGCGCTGGACGAGATGCGGCGCCTCGTGGCCTACCTCAACCAGGGCCAGGGCCTGGCGGCGCCGGTCGCCGCCGCGCCGCTCACGCCCTTCGGCCAGGCGGCCGTGTACCCCTTCTCCGCGGGCGCCGCGCTGCCCTGCCCAGACAAGTGCGCCGCCTTCTCCGGGACGCCCTCGGCACTGTGTGAACACTGTGACGAGAAGCCCTAGGGTCTCCGCGCCGCCCCCTCCTTCGGCATGCGTCCTGGATTTCACGTCGCCCAGGAGGCCTGTGTCACCCAGACCCCGCTCCCAGCCCGTGCTCGCTGAACAACTTGGGGCCGCGGGAAACGCGCAGCACGTCCGGACCCAGGACCGAGCTCCGAGTGCGACCCTGGAATCCTCGCCGGCGAGTCGGAAGCGTCCGCTCGGCACCTTCCCAACGCCCCCAGCCATGGAGTGGGGGTACGGGGTAGTGATGACCAACAACGCTTTTTGGGGTGGTGCTGCCCACCTGCAGAAAGAGAACAGGGGCTACAGCGGGAGGGGGGACTGCCCGGACCCATGGCGGATGGTCCCGCGGCAACAGCCGGAGCCCGGGGCTCGCGGAGCGCAGGGACAGAGCGTAGCCTGCTTAGCTGGTCCTGGCCCTCGCGTTAACGCTGTCCTCGTCCCCTCCTGCCGCTCTCACCAAGCTGCGGGTCTGCGCTCTGGGGGGGCGGGATCCCGAAGCCGCGCAGCGCCGGGCACCGCCAGCCTCTGCAGGCTCCACTGCCCTGCGCCGCCGCCGGAGCCGACGCGCCCTCAGCGACTGTGGCTCGCCAAGGAGCCGGACTTCGGAGCCACGGAGAGCCGGGTGCTGGCTTTTCGGCTCTCCCAAGCCCGAGTGCTTTTATTTCCTCGCCTAACTAACCTCTAGGGGCGAGTGGACGCCAACGCCGGCTGCTCCCAAACCCGCGGGATTTGTGCGCTGAACAGCCCGTGGACTTCCCAGGGGCGGCCCGGTGGAATTAAACGGCCAGCGCCCTGAGCCCTCTGCTTCCAGGCGGCTGCATGGCGCAGGAGTCCGCCCCCCCCTGCGCCCACACTTGGCCATCGGGCTCAAAGGAGCGCCTGGTGTAGTCCCGGAGACCCAGCAAAGCCCTCTCCCCACCAACCCCCCACACTTTGGGGGAAAGAGGCCTGGCCAGGGGTGAGTACCCGAGGGGCCGGTGCCCTGCCCAGGGCCGAGGGCGAACGCTGGGGTAGGGATCTGTCTCTTTGAGGTCCGCCGGCAGTCAGAATTCTGCCCCCTCCGGGCCCAGCCGCACACATCCCGCCGGGGCCCCCTGGACAAGCTGCTCTGCCGGTGAGTGCCGAGGCGGCTCTGCCACGATCTCCGGCTTTAGAACCCCGTTTTCTCGGCTGTCTGTCGTTAATTGGATGCTACCCGTGAGGGGATGGCCGCCCTTTTACAAAGAGCCCTGTCTGCAGCATTTAGCTTTAATTAATACATTTCAGAGGCCCTTTTCTATTTGCAAAGTGAAGCGTGTGGTTCAGTTTTATTCACCAAGACGGGTGCGTAATGCCGGTGTCTGCTCCATCCCATTCTCACTTTTTCACGGCCTTTTCCCTCCAGCGGACATGGCCATGGGTTTAGCGGGATCATGGGGCTGAGCGTTGGAAACTCTGTTCAAATCCCCTCTGGAGAGAGGCCACACCCCAGGTCCTTCTGTGGGGGGCGGGCGGGGGCGCGGGTCACACAGCAGGGACCCTGCTCACCCTCCCAGCTCACTCACGATCTGACTAGGGGCCACCGAGTCTCCTGGTTAAGACCACCTGTGTCTGCTGCCCTGTTCATCTTCAGAATAAAGTATTTGATGTCAACTGATTTGTTTAAATATGATTCCATTTTAACACCAAATTTGTGTTTGTTTGCAGAGCTCCTAATTTCAGTTTTCCGATTGTTGGGGCAGCGTGGGCCGCAGGCTCCCAAACCAGAGTCTCGGATGTCTGTGAGGTGTGGATGCCTCTCTGTAATCAACAAATATGTGAAATAATCAGGCAAAGTGAAGGGGAAAATCTCTGTTGGGTGGAAAAAATAATTTTTAAGAGAACCATTTAACTGATCAGATGCCCTTCTGATAACTTCATTTAAGGAAAAGTTAAATGAAATGAAAACATTTTTTTAATTGCAAAGCTGTTTCTCTCCTTTTCCCCAAAGTCAGCGAGCCTTCCCCTGGGTTCAGCCAATCACCCTTTCAAACGGAAACGAGGCCGGCTCTCAGCAGAGCCGCTAACCAGCAGGCCGGCACCTCAAAATGGACGTCCTCTGGCGTCTCCCCAGGGGACACCGCACACTCCCCCTTCTCCGACTACCCAGGTGCTGGAGAACTCTCAGCACCGAAGGCCTGGCTCCCCACGGCCCACCTGCCCCGAACACGACCACCCAGAGGTGCCTGATTCCAGCCGAGACCTTCTGGGATCATCTGCTGGGGCTCCGGCCGTCCACCCGAGGGCTGAGCTCCTGCAGGGGTGGGGGCCCCCGACTGCGGGTCAGCTTGGAAGGACGCCCCACCTGCTGGTCAGCCGAGCCCCCACCCCTGCAGCCCTACGGACGAGTGGCAGAAATGCCCGAGTTTCCACGATGCCCACTATCAGATCCGCCTCCCGTAAGGCAGTGCCCCAGCTGGGGTGAGGATGAGTCCCCGGGGCAGAGATGTGAGCGGCAGCCCAGTGTGACAGCGCAGTCCCCAGACCAAGAGTGCCTGCCCGAGTGGGGTTCTGCACCTGCTGGTGGTGAGGCAGGCAGAATGAATTCAGAGCTGCAGAGAATGAACCCGACCCGTTCGTGTTAGTGGTAGCTTTATTTATCAGCACACGAGACACAGAATGTTTTCAACATGGCATCAGTACATTAAATAACTAGGGAGACCGTTCACTCTGTTTTCATTCGAGGGCTTCACAATCTAGTAGGTGTTCCCTTCAGGACCAGCCTCCCCGTCCCCCGACCCCCACCGGCGGGTGCTCAGTGGCCACCCCCGCAGCAAGAGCCTGAGACGTGACTGTTGACAGGCCCATGTCTCCTTTGCTGCGATGACAAGTAACTGATGCGGGGAGCGGATTCCAGACCCGGACTGGCCTGTGCTTGTCCCTGTTCCTTCTGGCTCATGAGTCTGCAGGGCCAGGGCAGCGAGCGCAGCCACGGTTGTTTCCTGCCCGCACTGGTGGCCCTACGTCCGCCTGGTCGCTGGTTCCAGGTGCCACCCAGCATCACACTGGCCAGGCCTCACCCAAGCCCAGGTTAGGGGTCCAGGAAGCCGGGTTCCTGGGTGCTTGGGGCAGGTGGCTCTGCAGGGATCCCTTCCTGAGTCAGGAGAGGCCAGCACCCCGACTCCATTCACTGACGGGTGTGCCTGCTGGCCGCCTGCTCACTGTTGGGACTGGAGGACGCCCGGGTGACTAAACAAGCTGGCTAAGCTGAGACTGGCCCGGGACAGGCATGGCCGAGCTCTCTCTGCCTCCTTCAACGGCCCCCGCAGATGGGCTTCTCCCACAGACCTGGGGTTTGCCGCCCCGGGTCCGGACCAAACCAAACTGCTGGCTGAGAGTTTTTCCTCCTGTCCAGGGAGGCACCAGGACATTTGATCCCCATGGTGCCCTGGGCCATTAACACCCGGAGGTGGTCTGTTTCCCCAGGTAGGACATTTGGTCCCTTAAAACCACATCCCTGGTTTTCTGTAATAGGGTTTGGCAAGCCCAAACTTGGGGTCGCAGAACTTGACCCAAACCTGCTCTGCCCCGAGGGGCGTGCCCTAACCTCCCCTGGTGCAGCCAGCCGGCATGGGGTCCAGGCAGACTCCCAGACAGGCCACACTGCTCCCAGCTGTCAGCTCTTGTCAGTGTCACCCCCGCCCCCACCCCCAGGCCAGGCTTTCTCTGCACTTCCCCAGATGCAGCTGTGCCTCGAGGAGCCTCGTCCTGCCTAATGAGCACCCCTTGCAGGGGGTTGCCCTTGCAGGTTGGGGACAGTCAAAGAAGGACAACAATCCTGTTTTCCTAAAAGGACAGGTCAGATGTGCACAACCTCGCCCCGCCCTGGGCCGACGGGGACCGGTGGGGAGCGGGAGCAGAGACTCCGAGCCCCAGTTAATCCCACCCTGCCAGGTGATTACAGCAGTTCAGCACGTTGATTTGCTGGTGCTACGTTTTCAGTCTTTAATCGCTTTTAGCATCCCATTTGAAGGGATAGAAACAGAGGGATTTACAGTGTATCAAATTATCTCTGCAACAATTACCTCTACCGAGGACTCCTACGTAACTCTGGTAACTCTGCAAGTTATGTTACAATGTCCCCCGGAAGTCCAGTCCACAAAATTAGAAAGTTAATGTGCCTTTGCAGACTTAGCAGCCCCGAAGGAGCTAAGCTCATGTCGCCACAAATGCAGAAAGGCCCAGCTAATCAGCACAGCTACCTTTGATTCCAGAGTCTCGCCTGTTTTAAAAAGTGGGCTATGTGGGTTTGGTCCCCGCTTGGGTGCCCGGGGCGTCTGTCCTCGTCAATACGCATGCACCTGAGCATGGCTCTCTGCGTGGGAAGACAGCCAGAATCGCTCTGCAGGGTTCTGAGCAGGGTTAGCCTTGGAAGACACGCGTGGAAGGGGGTCTCCGAACGAACCCGGCTCCTGCTCTTCTGAGGCCGGCACGTGGCATCGCCCGCCGCTGCCTGGATGTGGTGGGCAGGCTCTGGCGGCCTCTGCCCTGTCCCTGGGGACGCTGCCGGAGGGTCTCACGGAACAGCACGTCCCCAGGGCCAGAAGGAACGCACAGGCTTCCCAGCCAGCGAGCTGTGCCTCCAAGCCCCATGTCTACTGAGGCGATGAGTCCACAGTCGGCTGCCCCCCCGGGGATCTGAGTCCCAGGTTCTTTCCCGTAACTGTTGGTTCCCTGTACATTTTCCTTTATTTCACTTAGTGTAGCCTTCATTTTCTCATGTAATTTGAGGCTGTATTCAACCAATTCTATGAGCATCCTGATCACCAGTGTTTTGAACTGTGCCTCTGATGGTTGGCTATCTGTTTGTCACTTAGTTGTATTTATTCTAGAGATTTGATCTGGTTTTTCATTTTTGCCCCCCCCTTTTTTTGTCTCGACACACCTGTTACATATAAGGGGCGGAGCCTTAGGTATTCGCCAGGGCGGGGCAACCCACATCGCTGTGTGGTGCTGCTGTATGTGGGGGAGGGGTGCAAGAGGGGACAAAGCTGCTTGCTCGGCTCTCTGCTGGTTTTCAGTCCCTTCCCCCAAGTGAAGTGGGCCCTTCTGGTGCTGATTCCCGGTGGGTGGGCTTGTGTACCTTATAGGACCCTGTGGGTCTCTCCAATGAGCTCTCCCGTGAGACTGGGAGTTTCTCCCACGGCCTCAACCCCCACAGGGGTTTTCAGTCAGAGGTTTGAGGCTCTGTTTCCTGGTGCTGGAGCCCTGGGTTTCGAGGTCTGTCTTGCTCCCCAGTTGTTCCTCCCAGCTTACCTGCATGCGGTGGTGGGACGCCCGCTCTGCCAGCCGCCGCCGCACGACAAGTCCTCTCTGTCTGGCGGCCCGTCTGCCAGTCTGGGTGAGTGTTTCTTCTTTAATTCCTTGGTTGTCAGACTTCCATACAGTTCAATTTTCTGTCAGTTCTGGTTGTTTTTTGGTTTTTAATTTGTTGTTGTCCTTGTTTTGGTTGTGCGAGCAGGCGCAATGTGTCTCCATCTTGGCTGGAAGTCTTTTTCTGACCATTTTAAAAACTTTTTTTTTTAAAGATTTTATTTATTTATTTTTAGAGAGGGAAGGGAGAGGGGGAGAGAGAGAGAGAAACATCAATGTGCGGTTGCTGGGGGACTTGGCCTGCAACCCAGGCATGTGCCCTGACTGGGAATTGAACCTGCGATGCCTGGTTCGCAGCCCGCGCTCAATCCATTGAGCTATGCCAGCCAGGGCTTTTTCTGACCATTTTTAAATGTACAATTCAGTGGCATTAAGTCCATTCACAATGCTGCGAACCTTCTCTTCCTGGGACTTTGTTATCACCCACACTTTGATTTTTTTAATATATTTTATTGATTATGCTATTACAGTTGTCCCATTCCCCCCCTTTATTCCCCTCCACCCTGCACACCCCCTCCCACCCACATTCCTCCCCTTAGTTCATGTCCATGGGTTGTACATATAAGTTCTTTAGCTTCTATATTTCCCGTACTATTCTTACCCTCCCCCTGTCTATTTTCTACCTACCATCTATGCTACTTATTCTCTGTACCTTTTCCCCCTCTCTCCTCCTCCCACTCTCCTGTTGCTAACCCTCCATGTGTTCATTTCTGTGGTTCTGTTCCTGTTCTAGTTGTTTGCTTAGTTTGTTTTTGTTTTTGTTTTAGGTGTGGTTGGTAACAATTGTGAGTTTGCTGTCATTTTACTATACATGTTTTTGTGTTCTTTTTCTTAGATAAGTACCTTTAACATTTCATAAAATAAGGGCTTGGTGATGATGAACTCCTTCAACTGGACCTTATCTGGGAAGCACTTTATCTGCCCTTCCATTCTAAATGAAAGCTCTGCTGGATAGAGCAATCTGGGATGTAGGTCCTTGCCTTTCATGACTTGGGATACTTCTTTCCAGCCCCTTCTTGCCTGTAAGGTCTCTTTTGAGAAATCAGCTGACATTCTGATTGGAACTCCTTTGTATGTTACTGTCCCCTTGTCTCTTGCTGCTTCTAGGATTCTCTCCTTCATTTTTACCTTGGCTAATGTAATTATGATGTGCCTTGGTGTGTTCCTCCTTGGGTCCAACATCTTTGGGACTCTCTGAGCTTCCTGGACTTCCTGGAAGTCTATTTCCCTTGCCAGATTGGGGAAGTTCTCCTTTATTATTTGTTCAAATAAGTTTATAATTTCTTGCTCTTCTTCTTCTCTTTCTGGCAACCTGTGATTCAGATGTTGGAATGTTTAAAGTTGTCCTGGAGGTTTCTAAGCCTCTCCTCATTTTTTTTTTTTTTTGAATTCTTGTTTCTTCATTCTGTTCTGGTTGAATGTTTCTTTCTTCCTTCTGGTCCACACCATTGATTTGATTCCTGGTTTCCATCCCATCACTGTTAGTTCTCTGTACATTTTCCTTTATTTCACTTAGAATAGTCTTCATTAATCATCTAATCTGCGATCACATTCAACCAATTCTATGAGCATCCTGATTACCAGTGTTTTTTTAATTTAATTTTAATTGTTTTTCAAGTACAGTTTTCTCCCATCCCAGCCCACTACCCCAGCCCTCCCCACTTCCCTCCCATCCCCCCCCATTTTTGTCCAAGTCCTTTATACTTGTTCCTGCAAACCCTTCCCGTTCTCCCCTGAAACTCCCTCTTCTCTCTCCTCTGGTCACTGTCAGCCTGTCCTCTATTTCAGTGTCTTTGGTTATATTTTGCTTGTTTCTTTGTTTTGTTGTTTAGGTTCCTGTTAAAGGTGAGATCATATGGTATTTATCTTTCACTGCCTGGCTTATTTTGCTTAGCATAATGCTTTCCAGTTGCATCCATGTTGTTGCAAAGGGTAGGAGCTCCTTTCTTTCTGCTGCATAGAATTCCATTGTGTAAATATACCATAGTTTCTTGATCCATTCATTTACTGATGGGCATCTAGGCTGCTTCCAGCACTTAGCTATTATAAATTGTGCTGCTATGAACATTGGGGTGCATAGGTTCTTTTAGATTGGTGTTTTAGAATTCTTAGGATATAGTCCCAGCAGTGGAATTGTTGGGTCAAAAGGTAGATCCATTTTAAGTTTTCTGAGGAAGTTCCATACTGTTTTCCATAGTGGTTGTACCAGTCTGCAGTCCCACCAACAGTGCATTAGGGTCCCCTTTTCTCCACAACCTCTCCAACACTTGTTGTCTGTTGTTTTGCTTATGATGGCCATTCTGACTGGTGTGAAGTGGTACCTCATTGTGGTTTTAATCTGCATCTCTCTGATAGCTAGCAATATTGAACATCGTTTCATGTGATTTTGAATCTTCTGTATGTCCTCCTTGGAGAAGTGTCTGTTCAAGTCCTTTGCCCATTTTTTAATTGGGTTGCTTGTCTTCTTAGAGTGGAGTTGTGTGAGTTCTTTATATATTTTGGAGATTAAGCCCTTGTCTGAGGTATCATTGGCAAATATGTTTTCCCATATAGTTGATTCTCTTTTTATTTTGATACTGTTCTCTTTAGCTGTGCAGAAGCTTTTTATTTTGATGAGATTCCATTTGTTTATTCTTTCCTTTATGTCCTTTGCTCTAGGGGACATATCAATATAAATGTTGCTGTGTAAAATATCTGAGACTTTCCTGCCTATGTTCTCCTCTAGGATTTTAACAGTATCACGGCTTATATTTAAATCTTTTATTCACTTTGAATTTATTTTTGAGTATTGTGTAAGCTGGTGCTCAAGTTTCATTTATTTTGCACGTAGCTGTCCAGTTCTCCCAGCACCATTTATTGAAGAGGCTATTTTTACTCCATTTTATGACACTGCCTCCATTGTCAAATACTAATTGACCATAGAGACTTGGGTTTATTTCTGGGCTCTCTGTTCTGTTCCATTAGTCTATGTGTCTGTTTTTATGCCAGTACAGGCTGTTTTGATTACAGTGGCCTTGCAATACAGTTTAGTATCAGGTATTGTGATCCCTCCTACTTTGCTCTTCTTTCTCAAAATTGCAGCAGCTATTCAGGGTCATTTATGGTTCCATATACATTTTTGAAGTGTTTGTTCTATGCCTGTGAAATAGGGCATTGGTACTTTAATAGGTATCGCATTGAATCTGTAAATTGCTTTGGGTAGTATGGACATTTTGATGATGTTAACTCTTCTGATACATGAACACGGTATATGTTTCCATTCATTTGTGTCTTCCGTGATTTCTTTCTTCAATGTTGTGTAGTTTTCTGCATACAGGTCTTTTACTCCCTCGGTTAGGTTTATTCCTAGGTATTTTATTTTTCTGTTGCTATATCAAATGGTATTTTTTCTTGATTTCTGCTTCTGCTGTTTCATTGTTGGTACACAAAAAATGCCTTCTACTACTGGTGTTTTGAACTGTGCCTCTGATGGTTGGCTATCTGTTTGTCATTTAGTTGTATTTATTCTGAAGCTTTGATCTGGTTTTTCATTTGGGCCATTTTTTTTTTTTATCTTGGCGCACCTGTTATGTAGTGAGGGGTGGAGCCTTAGGTGTTCGCCAGGGTGGGGCCACATCACTGTGTTGTGCTGCTGTATGTGGGGGAGGGTCCGAGAGGGGATGAAGCTGCTTGCCTGGCTCTCTGCTGGTTTTCAGTCCCTTCCCCCACCTCCCACAAGCAAAGTGGGTCCTTCTGGTGCTGATGCCCCGGTGGGTGGGTGGGTGTGTGTACATTGTAGGACCTGGTGGGTCTCTCCAACGAGCTCTCCTGTGAGGCTGGGGGTTTCTCCCCGCACCTTAACCCCACAGGTGTTTACCACCAGAGGTTTGAGGCTGTGTTTTCTGGTGCTGGAGCCCTGGGTTGTGGGTCTGTCTCACTCCCCAGTTGTTCCCCCTGGTTTATCTGCATGGGAACGTGGGACCCCTGCCCAGCCTGTTGCCGCCTTGCCTGCTCCAGTCCTCCCGTCGCTACCTCACAAGAAGTCCTCTCTGCCTGGCTGCCGGTCTCCGCCCTCCTGCCAATCTGGATGGATGTTTCTTCTTTAACTTCTTGGTTGTCAGACTTCCATGCAGTTCAATTTGCTGTCCGTTCTGGTTGTTTTTAAATTATTGTTGTCCTTCTTTTGGTTGTGCAAGGAAGCACAGTGTGTCTGTCTATGCCTCCATCTTGGCCGGAAGTCCCTGATTTGTTTTTTATTAAAAAAAAAATCACGCAGAGACCCAATCGCAGGGAGACCTTGAGCACCATCCATGCTGCCGAACACCCTGGGGACGTGTCCGACCACCTGTGCGTTTCCTCCATTCTCGAAACACATCCCCTGGATTAAAACAACAGTGCTGGCCTGGCTGTGGGGGGCAGCTCCCCTGGCAGGTGACAGGTGGCAAGGCTGGGGCCCCTGCTGCATCCTCTCCAGGACAGCCCCAACTGAATGAGAATGACAGCTGTGGTCTGTGTGGGGCCCCTGGGGTGGGGGGCGGGCAGGGAGGTACACATGATGCCGCTTTCCCAGAGCTCAGGGCCCCAGGCTGTCGGTGAGCGGCATTAACCTGGGGACACAGGCTGGGGAATGATGGACGGGGAACCCATCCACCTTGAAAGGGCCCTGGACGGCGGCGCAGGTCACAGCCCCTGAAACCAGGGAGGAAGGTCAGGCGTAGCCTGCACCCCAACCAGGCGGCACACCATGCCGGCCGGGACCGCCACCCCTCCCACCGTCCTCCCCCTCCTCCACCCCACGAGGCCCCCCTACATCCCGGCACCTCAGACAGTGCAGTCGTATGTGCGGCCCCTTGGCCTCACACTCCTGGCCTCCTTGACCTGGGAAAAAGTTTGTTGTCTCAGCCCCAGTTCATGGATACAAAGTATCAAAGCTCAGTGCCTTTCCAGGTAGGTTCCATTTCTTCTAAAGCTTCTAAACTTGGTGGATACAAAGTATCAAGGGCCCCCACCCTTCCTCCTCTGGCAGGTTCTTTTTCCCCTTTGGGCAGCTCAAGTCTGTCCTGCAGTTCATTTTTCAGAGGGAAAACGTCTCCTCCCAGAGACCAGCACAGGCTCAGGGGGACAATGGCTTCTGGTTCGGACCCACGTGGGGTCCTGGTTTCAGCTCCCTGGCTCTGTCTGCAGGTGCTCTGGTCCCTGTGTCCTCCCCCCACCCCAGAGGCTGCAAGGAGCCAAGCAGTGCAGGCAGATGGGGGACTGAGGACCAGAGTCATGAGTGCACCCTGGGGGCTGGTCCAAGCTGCAGAGGATCTGTGTCCTGCCCTGCACAACAGCATCATCTGTCGGGAATGGACCCTTCACACACTGTCAGGGGACCCCACTCAGGGTGTCTGTAGGAGGTGCCACACTGCCTGGGTGTGTGCTGAGCCCAAAAGTGGCAGGTGTGCGTGTGCCCTGCAAGCTGAGCGTCTTAATGCCCACCCCACAGAGCAGCACACTGAGGCTCTAGGAGGGCAGTGGCTGGTCCTGACCTCTGGACAGCACAAGGCAGGTGGAGACCGGACACCGGGTCTGGGGTCTGAGTGCCCTTCCAGTTCCCAAGTGCAGCCCGAGTGTCAGGCCCCTCAGAATGTTCTAGCACAACCTCAGCTTCATTTCAGAACAAGGGACACTTAACAGAAAAACCACAGAGGGAATTTCGTCATTGCTGTTTCTGTGTGGGACCCAGAATGGCCACTCCTGTGATACCAAGTCCTCGCTGCCACTGATTCCACGCCGCCCACTAGCACAAGCGTCTGTTGGAGGTGAGGCCGGCAGATGACTGTGGCTCTCATGCCTGCGCCTTCCTCTCCTGAGTGCTTGGCAGGGCGTCCTGGGGGACCCCGTGGGGACCCGGTGAGATGCCACCCTGAAAGCTGGGAAAGGCGGCCTCCCTCACGTACCAAGAACCTCTCATATCTGGCTCGACCCTGGCACTGAAAATGGGCTGAGGGACGGACACAGCCCAGAGGACAGAGGTCACCGCCCTCGAGGACAGTCAGCAATGACCTGCAGAGGGATTCCCTCTTGAAAAGCAGATCCCTCCGACAGACGCTTGTCGGGAGCCCCCTCTGACTCCAGATATGAGGGCTTGAAGCCCCACTCCCAGAAAGGAACATCAGAGGGGGAATGCAGCCCCAGGACCCCGTGATTGTTTGTGGGACACTTTTATAAGTAGGGAGGACATCTTTGGGGGACTGTCTTTTAGTCCCTGGGAGCAAACCACCCTGGTATGGTCGTTTCAGATGTACCTGAGGTTGGGCTTTCTGTGAATTCCGATGGTGATTCTACCTGCCTATCCTGCACTCAGCAGCTCCCCCTCACCCCCCACATGCCCTCACTCAGGGCCCCCTCTCCCTGTCGGTCTAGGGGGAGGTCTGCCTTCCTCAGGGCCTGGGCTGTCTCACCCCTCTGTCCAGTGAGCACCACGGCCTCTGGGCCCCCGTCAGGATTTCAGACGCATCCACAGCCCCGGGAGGCAGTTTCCCAGGAAACAGTGAGGCCGCAGCCACCAAAGCCGAGAGCCGTGGCTGCTGCCACCACTTGGCTGCCGTTAACACTGGCAATGCCTCCTCCGTGACGGCCCCGCTGCACAGCGGCGCTGCTCAGAGGTCCGCCAGTTTCGTGGCAACAGATGGACACACACCCCGCCCCTGTGCCCATGGCCCCCACAGAGGAGCCGGAGGGGGGCTCTCGGTGCCCAAGCTCGCCTCGGGGCTGCTTCCAGGCCCGCTCTCCCGCTTTCATCAGCCAGACGCCTTAAGCACTTTGTCAGCTTGGACATCTGGTCACACGTTTCCAATGTTTTTATTTGCTAGAAAATATTCCGTAGTGTGGCAGGGGTTTTGTGGGAGAGCCAACTACCCACCGCACCCACAGTGCCTGTGGACCCACACCAGCCACTCGACAATTCTTCTGCAGCTCTGCACACTCAGGCCTTCCCACAGCTGGTCCCGGAGCCCCGAGTACCCTCCCCCCGTTTCTCCCGTCTCACCTCCTGATCCCAGTCAGGTGCCTCCTCCTCCAGGAAGCCTCCCTGACTTGCCCAGCCCAGCCAGAGCCCCATTTCTCAGTCCCACCAGCAATCCAGGCCTACTTCCTCAGCTGGGCAGGACCAAGTCAGGGCACACCACCGGTCAGCACCTTGGACAGGGCCCAAGCTCCCTGCAAGGACACTGGGGGGGGGCAGTCGCACAGTTAGCACCCCAGCTGCCAGTGCAGTTGGGGGACAACAGCCACATGTGACTTACCCACCCACGGAGGGGTGGCCCCACGTGGCTGGGCCAGAGGGAGAGTCAGGGAGGCGGGCACGGGGACACGGGCGCCACAGCCAGGAAGCCCACGGAGCCCAGCGAGATGCCACGTCCTCGCCGTCGGCTCTTCAAAGGGGATGTGTGCCTCCTCCGGAGGGGGCGGGCTCTCCTTCCCCACCCTCCGCATGAGCTCTCCTGCCCCTGCAGAGGCACTGCGGAGTCGGCACGGAACACGCCCACCTGGCACCCCTTCCTGCTCTCGTGTGGCTGTGTCCAGGCCCCCCCATCGCCTGTGCCCCCCCCACCTGTGCCCTGGCCTCACGCCAGTGCCCCGCCCCAGGGGGCCCCCTCCCGCCACCATGCCAGCACCCCAGCCGTTGGTCTGGGTTCTGCCGTCTCCCTCACCTTCACATGCTCAACGGCATGAATACTCTTATTTTTTATTTAATGTGGAGTGCTCGCTCTCTGAGGGGCTTCTAATCACCAGAAAGCGCCTGCGGCGATAGCTGACTGACAGCCCTACGAGGCCGCTTCTGAAGAACGAACCGGCCACTGGTGGGGCCGCAGACAAAGGGGACGCCAAGGGCTGGTTATTTACCAGTGATTAGGGGCAGGTGGTTCCCGCTGCTCCCCACTCGGCGAACACACCTGTCAGACGTTGGGCAGAGGCAGCCAACTGCGAGTGTGAAAGCTACTTCGTTTTGAAAGTCATTAGAACGGAGTGTCAGCTACAACCTGGGGAAACATTGACTCTTCACACACCTTTGCGTCTCACTGGTGAGCAGCAGACGCTGCCGCTCTCGCCAGGACGGAGACGTGAGTCTGGAAACAGGGTGCTGACGCCCCAGACGGAGCGAGGCATCGCCGGGGCCCCCGATGCGGCGCCAGGCTGGGGCTGGGTGGAGGGGGCCCTCCCACCTCGGGGACAGCCAGGGGCACAGGGCTTCCCCAGGGCCCTCTCTCCAGCCTTCGCTTTTCTGCAAATAGACTGGACACTCTCACTGAGTCCGGACAGCAGCAGCCTGTCCCCAGGGTGTGTGGGCAGGGGCTGGGCCAGCAGCCCTGACTGTGCCCACCCTCCCAGTCGCCTGCTGACCGCAGACAAGGCCACCCCCCACCCAGAGGAGGCAATGGTGGGCCCCCTGCGTTCATCCTGCCGAGAACTCCTGGGAAGACGCCTATTAGGGCTGATTCTGGGGGCAGGTCCGTGACATGGCCTACAGGCCAGATGGGGGGGCCCAGAGCTGGGCGCTAATTAGGGAGTCAGAGCAGGGCCAGGCCCCTCTGAGGGGCCACCTGCTTCCCAAGTCCCACCGCTCCCAAACAATAGAAGGTTGCAGGGACAGAAACTGGCCCGAGGCCTCACGCCGCCCAACACCCTGACACCCTTCAGACAGAATGAGGAAGAGGAGGAGGTCTGTGTGGGGATGGGGTGGGGTGGTGGGCGCCCGCCCTGGGCAAAGGCACCCCCTCCCCCATCCCCGCAGGATGGAGGGGAGTGCTGGGCTGGCCGGAGACTCAGCCCTGACCATTGTCCCTGGACGGCGGGGAGGAACAGGGTCCCGTGTGGGTGGCAGCGGGGAGCCACACTGCTGTGGTTGAACTGCGTCTCCCCACCTGTGTGTGTGGAGGTGCCCAGGACCCCAGGGTGCGCCTGTGCTCGGAGGTGCACCTTACAGAGCTGATGAGGGCGAAGCGAGGCCCTTGGGGGCCCCGACCCAGTGCGACTGCCTTCTCCTCAGAAGAGGAGATGAGGTCACAGACATATAGACGCGGATGACATGCTGGTGTCCCTGACCCTGGGCCCTTCAAGACAACGGCCCCTGCCACCAAGGGGTCTCCCCTGGGGCTGTTCTCCCACCAGCCTGTCCTAGGCCTGCCCACACACCCTTTCCAGAGCCCCCGCCCCCAGTCAGGTGCCTGCTTGTCAGCCTTGTCGGTCCTGTTCTTCCTTGTCCTTGTCTCCTCTGCCACCCTCCATGGGCTGAGCGTTGGGCTGTTCCCTTCTCTGGCAGGAAGGGGGCTGTGACGGAGAGGGGACCCTGAGGTCTCCGCAGAAGTTGGCACAGCTGCCTGTGGGGGCAGGGTCTGCCTGCCAGGCTTTGGCCACTTTCAAGGGTCCCTGAGTCAGGACTGTGAGACAAGGGGACCCACTGGCAGGCAGCGTGTCCTGGGTGGGGTTCTGGATGAGCAGCTGCCAGCTCAGAGCGGGCACAGATCAGCAGCCTAGTGGGGGTGGAGGGCTCAGGGACAGCACCGCGGTGGGGACTCTTGTCCTGCCTCCGGCCTCTGGGAGCCACATGCAGCTTCCAGCCCCTACTGGCAGGACGCTGCAGGCCTGGCTCCTGGGACAGCACCTGACTGCTGGGGCGGTGACCCCACACAACTCCCGCATGGCCTCCAGGCTCCTTGAGGCTGCCAGCTAGACTGCAAGAGGGACCTCCGAGGACCTCCACTCGGGAAGGTCGGGGGCCCCACAGCAGAGGACGCAGAGCCCTGGCCCACCCGCTAGCTGCTTGGAAAGTTGGGGGTGTCTTCTGAATTCCAAAAGCCAAAGGGCCGAGCTTGCCTTTAATTAAAATGCACGTCCTTTAATTAAAGGCACTGTGACACACGGAGGACATACACTGAAATACGATGCGTGACATGCTCATTTCCCTGCCATTAATTACTAATTAATGAACCCATTTCAATTAATAGCTTCCCCTCTCCTCTCGGCAGCCCGGTGCCGGGCGGGTGGATTCCGCCACCCTAGCCTGCGGCCACCAAGTTGAATATTCATGCCAGCGACTGCCACACTTTTCAATTAAACATGAAACAGTGAGTCCTGGTTGGTCGGAAGTGTCCCCAAAGCACAGCCCCGGCCTCGTCTCCCTTCACAGCAGCCAGCTGAGGCAGATGGGACTCTGCCACAGACAGTGAGGACAGATCGTGGCCTCGGTCCCCAACCAAGGGCATCTGCACCCCCAAGGCCCCCACCCCGTGTGTCCTAACAGCCCTGAGGGACAGCTGCCCCAGGAGATGGATACGTGGGAGTCCCCAGGGGGCAGGTGGGAGCCCCCAGGGCTCTGTGGTCCCGCTGAAGGTCAATGTCAGAAATGGGGGACAGGGAAGGCAGCCCAGAGGTGGGGGGGCAGCCATTACCATGCTAATTATGAATAACGAGTGGTCATTAAAGATCCTGCATTAAAGTAAGGAGGGAAAAGTGTCACTATAGTGACAGGGAGGGGACAGTGCTGCCTGTGAGCAGGGGCCTGGGGGAGGGCACCCAGGGAGGCCCCCATGGGGCTGGGGGCGCCGGGACAGGGCCCAGCGCTGGTGTCGGCAGGGTGTCAGCCAGGACCCACTCTGCACCCAGCCACCCCTTTCTGGTGCCACCTGCCCAGGTGAGGGGCAGCCCTGCTCCGAGGACCCCTCCCCTTGGGGAGGGGATGGAGGGGACCACTCCAGACCTGGCTCTCCCCGTGTCCCTCTCCTCACAGTGGGTGTCCAGCCTCCAGCCCTCCCTCTGCCCACACGGTGCCCTGAGCCTGGCACACCTCCCACCGTCCCCTTCCTGCGTGGCTGGGGGAACCAGCCCCCACTGGCACAGGCAGCTCCCTGGGTCCTGGAAGTGCCCGGGGCTGGGGGGGGGACGGGGGCTGGGGAGGGAGCAGACACAGCCCTGCCATGGCGCACTCTGCTGGCCAGCTGCAGGGTGACAGAGGCTTTGTCCTCCTGAGGGGCCTCCTGGCTGTGGGCCTGCGGGTGGCAGAGCCCCTCCCTCGGGAGTGAAGGGACAGGCACGGTTGCATTTGGGTCGGGGCCCTGCTGCTCCTCCTGATGGCACCGAGGGCACTCAGGGTCCCCGTTAGCCTCTGGGGTCCCGCCAGGGTGGCCGGGAGTGGGGGTGTGTCAGAGACTGACTGTCACAGATAACGCCGGGCCGGCGGGCCAGGGCCACCCCCGCACACCTGTGGGAACACCCCGCAACCAGCTCCCTCCCTGTTGGCAAACGCTCCTCCAGAGACCCTCCCAGGGCTCAACATCGGCCTGGGAAGGGCCAGGGAGGCTGCTCCCCAACCCAGGGCGACATCCTGGACCTGTCTCCTGTCCCGGGCCCCGCACCCCCAAACCCCACAGACACAGAGGCCAGGACCACAATGTCCCCACACGTGTCTTTGGTCCCCATTCTGCACAGAGCCTGCGGTCACCTTCAGGGTCCCACATCCCTCCAGGGCCTCTGGGCTTCCATGGAGGAGGGCTGCCTCTCTCAAAGAGCTTACAGTTCATGGCGGGTGGGAAACAGGGGGCCCCTCACACAACCAGGTCACAGCTGCCTTATTCACAGCAGTCGGGCATGGGTGGCGCCTTTGCCTACGAGTGAGTGGACAATTGCAGCGAGGTTCCCCTGACAGCAGGCTATGTCCAGCCTTCTAAGGGAAGGAAGTCCTGCCCTGGCCACAGCATGGATGGACATCAAGGACATTACACTCAGTGACCTGTCACTGAAGGACACGTACTGTGTGACTCCACTGAAATGAGGTGCTTAGAGCCACCGAAATGGGAGAGCAGAACGGGGTGTGCCCATGTCCAGCGGGGGCCGAGTGTTTACTGGGGACAGAGTGTCTGTTTGGGATGATGGAAGGCTGTAGAGACGGGTGGGGGTGGGGTGGCAGCACCCCTGCTGCAGAACTGCCCACTCCCACAAGGTCCCGAGGGTGGTCTGCCTGTCCCGTGTCCCAGGCAGTATCCTGGGCTGGGCTCGCAGCTTGGGCAGTGGGTCCCCGAAGCCACCCCCTGAGGCCACTCATGTAACCCCGGCCGGGCAAACAGAAGGCCTCTCTGGAAGGACAGACGGCCCCCCCGCACCTCCACACACAGGCCTGGACTCCGGAGGCCTGACTCACTTTGCAACCAAGAATCTTTCTTTCTGGGTCTTTGTCAACAAAGTGGGGACATTGCAGGGGGAGGTTGTGCTTCACTAGAAATAGGGAGCTGTCCCCGTCTGGGTTGTGTGACCAGCGGGGCAGGACACGGGGCCCTGCAGGGAGCTGATAGCAGGGCCCCTCCCCCCAACCCCACCCCACATGCCAGCCGCTGCCAGCTGAGCGTGTGCCAGCTGGGTGTGCTCAGTGCTGGGAGTCCAGCACCGCCATGTCCCCATTCAGTGTCCCGTCTGTAACTGTGTCTGTTCTGGAGTTTTCCTTGGACCTATCAGTAACACTCGACTGGGCTCCTGGTGAACGAATCTGATACATCTTTAATAAGTATCTGTTCTTTCAAACATGTGTTACAAACGTAATCATCTTCTTTTAAATAGTTTAATGATCGTCATTTAAATAAGGCTTTGGGGTGGTTTTCCACATTCCTTTCTCCCCAAGTACATCCGGTCACACCTGTCACCAGTTCAGGGGAGACAGCTCCTCTGTGTGAATGGGGAAGGAAGGTCACCTGGTCTTGGGGAACATCGTGGGTGGGGAGTCCCTGGGCGCCAGGGACGCAGAGCACATTGCCCGTGTCCAGGGATCCATGGGAGGGGGTGCCGGGGGTGGGGTCCCCAAAGATGGCCACAGGGCCGGAGCCCACTGCCCAGAGCTGGGGTCCTCACCCGGGGGCAGCTGCCCGGGTGACACTGGTGGTATCGGGAGACAGCGTTAGCCCTGAGCCCCCCACAGCGCACAGCACGGCCCACCACAGAGAACCACCTGGGCCCAGAAACAGAGAGACACAGGTCGGGGGAGATGGCCGCCCAGGCCCTCTGAGACAGGCACAGTGTGGGTGATCCGACTGCCAGGACACACCTGACGCTGCATGGAGGCCGAGTCCGGAAGGGGCGCCGACCCCACTCGCTCAGATAGTCCCAGAATGCTGAGAGGCCCCGAACCTGGGGGCAGCTGCCCTGGGGACACTGGGCAGAGGGGAAACTGAGGCCCGACCAGGGCCAGGCGCCAGTGCCAGCCCTCCCTCCCCTGGCTCAGCTGAGGCTCAGCCCCTCTGTTACATGTCACAAGAGGAAGAGTCTCTGGCATGGAGCCCTTCACCCCGAGGCTGACGGTGCTGGGTGTGTGGGGGCCAGCCGGGGCGCAGCTAGAGGTCCTCATGGGCGGGGCCCAGGTCCACCCTCTGGGCCTTCCCAAACAGCAGGAAGCTGCACAGCCCCAGGCTGCTGATGGCGGCCACCAGGTGGAACAGGGATGTCCAGGAGCTGGTGGTCTCGATCAGGTAGCCACCTAGGCCCACACCTACGACACCTGCACGCGAGAGAGGGGATAGGCGGGCTGAGGGACAGGCAGTCCCCAGGGCAGTCTGTGGGGAGGGGCTGGCCTGGGGTGCCTGGACCTGAGGCCAGCTTCAGTTGTGAAAGGACAGAGACCCCACCGACCAGCCAGGATGCCACCCACTGCCACATCCCTCTGTGCTCTCCACAGGGGACAGGTCCTCGGGAAGGGCCTGGCTGGGGAATGAGGCTCACACTCAGCCAGGCACCCGGGCACTGGACCTGCAGGGACCCTGGGCCTTGAGGACCAGACTCACACTCGTGGGTGGGCTGCGGGAAGGCGAGCTCTGTTCTCTGCTTGGACCAGCCCTGAGGACTGTGTGCCTCTCCCCACTGACGTCACCCTGGAGGACCCCAGGAGGGTGCCATACCCAACCCTGCGGAGCCAGCGGGCAGTGGGAGGCACCCCAGCACCTCGGGCAGGGTTCCCCGGCCCGCCCCTCACCTGCCAAGGCCCCGGCTGTGTTGGCCACACCTGTGAACAGGGCAGAGAGAAGGAGGACAGTTCAGAGGAGGCCCCTGGTGACCCTCCCATGGCATCCCACTGGCCAGCAGCCCCTGTGGAATGCGGGCACGAGGCCTGGTGAGCAGGCCCAGGTGGGGGGGCATGGGCAGCTGCTTCCTGTGCACACCTGGGCCTGGATCCTTACCGAAGAGGACGCCTGCGCAGGATGGCGCCAGGTCCTGGATGTTCACAGAAATGCCGCTGCGGGGAAGAGGAAGGGACAAGGGCAGGTGACCTGGGGTGGCTGACCTCCCCCCGCCACAAAACCATTGACAGTGCTCTGAGCACCGGGAGACCATCGAGGGGGCGCTTCGGACAGAGCCCCGCCTGGGCACTCGGCCACATGGGGCCCCCGAGCCCCTGCCCCAGCTCTCCTGTCTCAGTGGTGACACCGCACAGGGACCCTCTCCCAGGGGGACGCACAGGAAGGCAAGCTGGCTCGAGTGTACACTCCTTTCCCGTCCACAAGTTTCTTTTTAAAAACCCTTGATGGCCAGTTCCCGAAACGGCCCCCTGTGAGGTTTTTCTGATGAAACAGGGCTGAGGCTGGGCACTGGGGTGGGAGGGGACTGGGAGCCCATAGACAGATGCAGGCCACGCCAGCGTGTTGTGGTCCAGACGGAAGCCGCGGCCCGGAGACCAGCTCCCCCTCCCCCGGCCCCTCCCCCTGTGCGGTGTGCACTTCTCCTGTGGCCCACGTCCACACCGGCAACACTCCGACACCCTCTGTCCCCATGGCTCACGAGTGGGGACCAGCCACACACTCACCCCCCAAGGGCCGGGAGCACCCAGGACTTGCAGTGCCGCCAGCGCCCAAGGGCAGTCGGGGCACTCCGGTGGGCGGGGCTCACCTGTGGTTGAAGGTCTGGAGGCCGATGGAGGCCGATGCAAAGAACACAGATGTACAGAAGCTCGAGGCGTGGCCCAGGCACAGGGCGAAGACGCTGGACAGGCCGAGACCCATCACCTGCGGGGCAGACACTGGCGTCAGACAAGGGTTGTGCCTGTCCTCCCCCGGCCGGGGCCTGCCAGGGGGCCTGTGGGGCAGGCAGGAGAAGCTGCCCCTGCTGGTTGGACCTACAGACCCTATTGGATGTGAGCAAGCCCAGAAGTGGGAGCCAGGGCTCCGAGGGCTACAGGGAACCCCCCAACTGCCTGGGGATGATGGCCGCCTTCTGGATCAGAGGACTCGGGGACATGACCCTCAGGCCCCGGGAACACACAGGATGTCCTGATGGAGCCACCCTACACCCCCTACCTGCATGAACTTCCTCACGGCGATGGTTCTGTAACCTGGACAAGAGGGAGACCAGCACATGTCCCCACTGGCCTGATGGTACCGACCACCCCCGCCCCTCAACAACACCAACAGTGGGGAGCCCCGGTGGGGCTGCCCGGGGACGGGGGCAGGGCAGCAGAGGGCCAGGTCCCAGGCACCAGCTGAGGGGTCCTGTGTCACAGGAGCATCTGCCCTGAGGTCCGTCCGTGCTCACAGGGCCCGAGGCCACGGTGGGGCAGAGCGTGCGAGGAAGGCCATTCTGACGGCCACGAACATGAGCTGGGGTCCTGGGCTCTCACCTGACTGTGACCTCTGACCCCGCCAGGTGCCATTCCCACGTTTGGAGAGGGTTGGGGGCTGCGTCCAGGCCTTGGGTGGTGACTCCCCCATCACAGGGAACTCAGAACCTCTCACTGCACCCCAAGGCCACCCTCAATGGGGAAACTGAGTGGGGGAGGCCCCCGTCCAGTGGGCTCCCATGGGCCCCTTGCACTGGGTCTCACGGGACGAGTGTCTCACTCTCCCAGCCTGGTCTTTGGGGGGTGTGGCCTCTTCCCATCCCTGCAGCTGCCCCGCTGGAAGGGTGCCTCCCGCCTCCCAAGGTGAGGTGAGACCCCGGTGTGGCCCCTGCGCATCCTGCCCTCAGGGCTCACCCCGACTGACGAGGTGGTCAGAGAGAAGCCCGCTGCACAGACTGGCCGGGACTGCCACCACCCAGGGCACCACGTTGAAGACCCAGCCCTGAGGGAGTGAGGAGGGTCTCAGCGGTGCCCACCCTGCTCCCCGCTCCCCACTCCCGGGACGGGCCTCCCTAACCCTCATGTGTCCCCCCAGGGCTGGCCCCGGCACCGGACCCCTGCCTTCCCGACAGGCACAGGCCAGGCAAGGCCAGGACATGGCCCTGCGTGTGGCGGGGTGTCTCGGCACTGCTGGCCTGTGGTAGGGGCCCCCCTCCCACCCGGTGTGGCGCGGCCTCCCCCTGCAGGGGCCTGGGGCGTGCGCACCTGGGAGCTGGGGAAGGTCTCCCTGAAGAAGGTGGGCAGCCAGGACAGCAGGGTGAAGAAGGAGCAGGCCGAGCAGAGCTGGGAGAAGATGGCCGCCCTGGGGGACAGGCGCCACTCAGGGCCACCGTCCCCAGCACCCGGGCGACCCAGTCTCTGTGATCGGTCCGCACAGGGCACATGCCTGGTCCCCACCCCCACCCCTGCCCCCCGAGGTGACCCCACGTGGCCGGCTCACCAGACGGAAGGCTTCCGGAAGAGCTGTCTCCAGGGGACCCTGGTGTGCCTGGACATCGGCAGGCCTTGCACCAAAACGTCCAAGGCCGGGATGAGATCTGGGGGGAGCAAGGTGGGCCCGTGTGAAAGCCATTTGGAATCAGGGGGACGGGCTGGCTCCCTCAGCCCAGCAGCCCACCCCCACCCTCCCCCGCTGTGTCCGGCGCCTTCAAGGGTCCACGTTTGTGTCGGGATGGAACAGACGCTCCTGGCCTCCTCCCTCCCCGCTCCCCGAGCGCCCCAGCCCCTTCCACCCCCGGGCTCACAGCTGCCCCACCTCCGCCCTGTCTCTGGGGCCCCTGAGCCTGGCTGCTCTACGACTTCCAGGATCGGTGGTGGCTGGAGGGGCCTAGGCTCCAGGCCCTTGGCCCTCCAGGGCAGCGCGTTTGCCGGCTGCACCTGCCCGGCCGCGGTTACCTTGTTGGCTCGGCAGGTACCTGTACACGTAACACACCCACAGCAGGGTGAGGCCGCCGGAGAGGTAGAAGACGCTCGGCCAGCCGTAGCAGTCCAGGAGCAGGGAGCCCACTGCCCCCGTTACCAGCATCCTGGGGCGACAGAAGACCGTGGCCATGACCCTCGGCTGCATCCAGGTCAGGAGGCAGATGGACGACCCCACCCATGTGCCACAAGGCGGGGCGCCCTGGTTCAAGCCGAGGCATTCCAGGAGAGACTCCAATGCCACAGGGCCGAGGCATGGCACGGGGGCCCCGTGCAGCACGAGGGTCCTGCTCCTTGGCCTTCAGTGGGCCTGTGACTGCAGTGTGGGTCTCTCCAGAATAAACCCCGAGTGCCCCGCCCACGTGCGGCTCGTCTGTTCGGGGACTGCTTCCCCTCTCCCCCACTGGCCAGGAGACATTATGTAGAAGAAAGCTGGGCCCCAGATCTTGGCCACTGGGCCTGTGGGGAGGCCTCCTCTCCTCTCCCTGACCCCTGATCCCTGCTGCGAGCCCAGGACACTCCGGTGAAGGGAACTTCTGGGTCAGTCCAGAGCGTGCGTGCCCTGGTGGCCCAGGCTTCCCCTCGGAATCCGCGCTGCTCTGGGCAGCCTGGGCTCTGATCGCGCTGCTGCCGCCCACCCACGGGCACCCCTCACCCCCTCTGACTCTTGCCCAGGCCTTGCATCAGTGGAGTGAGAAGCCTGAGCCTCTTTGGACAGAGAGACGTCCTTCCACACAGAGCACCCGGGCAGCCGGGGAGCAAGGACATGGGTTTTCATGTCCAGAACGTGACCCGAGCACAGGCTGCCTCCACCAGGGGAACGCCCCTCCCCCTGCGCCCCCTCACCCAGATCCACCAGCACAGATGAACAGAGATCAATGGTGTGACGGCCCTGCCCCAGCCAACGCCACCTGCTACTGGCACCTTCTTGCAGTGGCGGGGAGTGGCAGCCTGGGCCGCCCCAGAGCACAGAACCAGCCAGACCAGGCTGCGACGTCAGCCTGAGTCGCAGATGCCCCCACGTGGCTGCCCCCCACCCATGGGGCTCTGCCAGGACCACACACTCTGCCTCCCCCAAACCCCCGAGGTTGGCACTCACCCGACCTGGGAGCCAGCCCCCACGGCGCTGTAGGTGAAGGCCCGCTCACTCTCCTGGACCTTCCGAGACAGCAGGCTGGTCAGCGCAGGGAAGTGCACCCCTGGAGCAAGCAGAGGGCTCAGGGGTCTGCGTGGCGCTGGGCCCCCGGGTCCGAGGGTCCGGCGCGGGCAGCCGGCAGAGGGTGAGAGCCAGGCCAGAAAGCGCCCCATCGGTGATTATTTGGCCTGCGTGTGGTGTCCTTTGCACTCACGTCACCCGAGGGACCAGCAGTGACACTCGGCTACGGAGTCACTCAGCTTGGGTCCCAGCTACCACTGTCACCCTGGCTTCCAGGTCACAGCAGCTCTGGAGTCCTGGCATACGCGTGTGGCATGCCCACACGCACATGCACCCTGTCTGCACACGCTGTTGTACACGCCCACAGCACACACACAACCGGTGAGCCCTGAAGGGTCTGCAGGACCACCAAGCTGGGTCCTAGAGGAGACGCTGCCCTGGGGCCACTCGAGTCCCCAAGGGGAGGAGGGGAGAGGGCAGAGAACTTCCCTGTGTGCTTCTCTGCAACTTCCTGTGAATCTATAATTATTTCAACATCTAGTTTTAAAAAAACTGCTTTGGGGACTTCTGCTCTCGCCTGCAATGCTGCGTTTTTCTCCAAAAGCACCTGGGGGGGTCAGGGGCGGGGGGCCGGGGCAGCACGAGGTCCCTGCCTTCCCCCTTGGGCACAGAGTGCCGGTCCCCTGGCATGACGGCAGCACCCAGAGCCCCCGTCTGTCCCTCACAACCGGCCTCGGAGCAGCCACACCGAGAGGTCCTCTCGCCTCCCGGGAGGACGGGGAGAAGCAGCCTGGGCCCTCGGGCCTGGTCTGCAGGACCACGAGCACCAGCCACGGCTACGTGGGGACCTCAAGGGGAGGGCTCACAGGGGCACAGAGGCCGGTCCGCTGGGACCACCCATGGGCCTGGTCAGAAGATAGGTGCAGGCCAATTCTGGGAGACCTGGGGACCCCAGGATCTGAGGGGGTCCCCCATGGTCTCTTCCACAGCAGGTGGGGTGACATGGTGAGGAAGGATCAGGACCCACGCACCCGGATCACATCCAGGGGACCGATGCTGTCAGGAGCCAAGCTGCGGCAGGCAGGAGCTCAGAGCCCAGCCAGTCCCTGGAGGAGGTTGCATGCCACCTGCCATTGGCTCACCTGGGCCACAGGGGTCTTTGAAGGGCTCTCTCCAGAAGTCTAATGTCCATGCTGTGCCCATCAGCCTGCTGGCGCTGACTGGTGGTCATCACACAGCAGCCCGGTGACCACCCAGGTCCCCAGAGTAGCCTTGTTGGCAGGGAGGTCACCCAGCATTAGTACACGCCAGACAGTGAAATGTTTCTAGAAACGGAAGTTGCTCCAGTGCCGAGGCATCATCAGGCCGAGCTGCCCACCCGCCACACACGGGCACACACAGACACACACGGAGAACCAACCTGCATGAACACGCACCTGAGCGCACACATGTGTGCTCACACCCCCAGGACTGAGGGCCGGCAGCGTGAGGGAAGCGCCCAGGGGCGTGCCTACCTTGCAGCAGGCCTGTGAGGATGCGAGAGAAGGTCATAAAGACCAGGTGGGCGCCGCCCAGGTGTGCGATCAGCGGGGTGGCGGCCGTGATGAGGCCCCAGGCAGAAGCCGACAGCAGGATGACCTTCTCACCCCCGATCCTGCGGGGGCAAGAGGGCTGAGCTGCCGACCAGCAATCCTGCCGTAGGGACGCCCACCTGGGTGGGGGGCCTGGGCTGTCCCTCCTCAGAGCAGCCCTAGGTGGACGCCAAGCGCAAGAGCATGGGGTGTCCCCTGTCCATCCACGCCCACGCCCCCAGAGTGCCCACCAGGGTGCCGAGCTCTGAAGTGGAGCCGTGCACCCCCACCCCATCCCCCGGACACTGGGTCTCCCAGCTCTGGCTTCCTCTGGGGGGACTGTCCCCACAGGAATTTCCCAGGAGGCCACCCCCAGAGCACCCCAGCCCAGTGCAGGGAGTGGGTGGCAGTTACCGGTCCCCCAGGTGGCCGCCGGCGATCTGGGTCAGGCAGTAGCCCCAGAAGAAGCTGCTGAGCACGATCCCAGCCTCTTTCTTGTTCCAGCCGAAGTCCTGGCTCATGGAGGCGGTGCAGATGGGCATGCTGACGCGGGCGCAGTAGAGCAGGCATGTGCCCAGCAGCAGCGTCCCCGTCCATGCCTGGCACTCGGGCCTGCGGGGCACAGGGCACTGGTCAGGCCCAAGCAGGCAGAGCCCGGCGGAGGTGCTGGGCCGCCTCCCAAGAGTCTCGGTGCCCCCTGCTGACTCCCAGGAGCACGAAGACAGGCTCTAGGAACAGCAGAGGTTTGGGGAAGCCCAAGCGGCCGGCTGCAGGGCTGCTGAGTAGGCTATGGCTGGGGTGCTCCCGCCAAGGGCCAGCAGCCATGGACAGAGGGGCCCTAGAAGGCACCCAGGTGGGAGCTGATAGCTGGTCACTCACAGAAGGGGCAGCAGGCTGGGCAAGAGGACCCAGCTGAGGCAGAGAGGGAGGGTCCCCTGCAGCAGGAACTTGGGCGGGCAGCGCTGGCGGACACGGGGCTGTGGGGCCCCAGGAGGAACCCGGGCAGCAGGGAGGCAGCGCCCGCTGCTGGGAGGTCACCAGAGAAATGTGTGCAGAGGGGGCTCCCGCAGAACTCCGGGCCGGCACTCCTCCTCGACTGTGTCACCACTGCCGAGGGTGGCTGGAAGTGCCGCCGCCCGGAGACGTGCCGTGAGGGCCGGAGCAGCTGCAGACCCTGAGCGTGCCGTGGGCTCCAGTTTGCAGCTGTGCCGGCACCGGCCCCTTGCCCGGGACCGAGGCAGGACAATGGTCTCCAGTGTGGCAGATGGGGGACCAGCGTGGAGCCCATGGACACTGAGCCACCATCACAGGGGCACTGCTGCAGCTCTACAACTTTCCCGAAAGACAACACTCGCCATGCGCAGGTGGGAGTGGGGACCGGGGAAGGAGACGCCCCTGCTGACCTTTATGGGGGGCCGTCCTGAAAAGGGCTGGGGGCTGGGGGAGACCAATCAGGGCCGTGGCCAGGCCCGGGAGGAGCCTGCTGGGGGCTTGGGGTCCCCGCTACCCCTGGACCCGCCCACCTGTTCTCCCCAGGGTGAGACGCTGCAGGGGAAGCTCAGGCTGTGGGAGGGGCCTGGCTGGGCACATGATGCGTTCCTGCCCCAGGAGGTCGCTGGGGAGGAGAGGGTCAAAGGTGAGAGGCCAGGGTGCTGGACAGAGTGCCTGTGGGGACATGAAAGTCACCCAGGAAAATGGCAGGACTCAGTGGGGAGAGGAAGGCGGGGCAGCAATCCAGGAGCCCTGGCCCGGCTCTGGGCCTCGGTTTCCCCATGGGCACAGTGAAGAGGCTGCACTGGACCTCGGATTTCAAGCTGAGTCTCTGGGTGCTCAGCAGGGTCCTCTAGGTGGGGCTCCAGGGCACCCCCTGCCACTACCTGCTTCACAGGTCAGAACATCCTCCCAACTCCCGTCCCCGCAGTTCTGTGAGGCAGGAGCCCCACCTGGCCACGCCTCTGTGGAGGCCAAGGCAGGGTTGCCCCTGGAAATGCTCCAGGGCCACTGGGCATCTGCTAGGAAGAGTCCCCGACTGTCACGCCCCCACCCTACTTCCTGGTTCCAAAAACGCTTCTCTGAGCCTAGATGCCTGGACAGCCCCACGGTGGCAGATGGGACAGGCCTCAGGCCCCCCCTGACTCAGTGGCCAGGGTAGAGGGCTGGCTCCCGCAGGTCTTCACAGGGCAAAGGCATGGAGGTGGTGGGGGCGGGGCCAGGCATCCACAAGGCCCTGGGCCCCGCCCCCACAGTGCTTGCCTGACCCCTGCCTGCGTCTCTGACATGGAACCCAGGAGCGCCAGAGGCCATGGCTCCTCTGGGGTTCCGGCCAATCACGGGGATCACGCCCAGGGCTTCTCCCCAAGACTGGACAAAGCTTGCCCGGAGATCATGGCCCACCCTCTGGCGCCCGGCGTTCTGCCCCTGGACTGCAGAACTGTCTGGGACTTTGCTCCTTCTGCGCAAACAGTCCCGCTGGACTCACCGGGGACACACAGAGCCCAGCCACCCTAGCTGCCACCCAAGGTTGCTGGTAGAGGACCCCATGACTGCCCTTGGTCCTCAGCAGGGCTGAGGCCCCCAGACATGTGGACCTGGGGGGACCCACACAGGCCCACAGTTCTGCTTTTCACGGCCAGACAGACGAGGGCAGCAGAGGGCGTGGAGCAAGGCTGTCACCTCCCCCCAAACAGCCACCATCCAAAGGGGCGTCATTCCTTTAGGTGGTCAGGGTGGCGCAGGCTCACCTGCACCCAGCACGCCCACGCCCCACAGGTGCACCTTCACCATGACCCAGGGAGCCTGGCTCTCAAAGGCCATCCACTTTCCTGGGGCCCTGTCCCTATGCTGGCGGGCAGTGGTGGCCAGGTGAGCAAAGGGCTGTCCTCTGCAGCTGCTGGGGATACAGAAGGAGGAGGTCTGGCTGAAGGTGTGACCCAGATGCAGCCAGCTGACTGGAACACCAGGTGCAGGGTGCTCACTCCCAGGGCAAGGGAGGCTTCAGAGATTCCTCTTGCCTGCCTGCACTGGCCCGGAGCCTCTGGCCCGCCCCCTCCCCGTCAAGATGCCCCCTGCGAAGCTCCTAGGACCCTGTGCTTCCTGCCACAGCCCTTGAGCAAGAAGCCCGCCCCCGGCTGAGCAGACAGGCAGTCACATGGCCCCTCAGTTCAGAAAAGGGAACTATGCTGCGGGCGCTGAGGGCCGGGCAGGCGGCGAGCGGAGAGGACCTGTGGGTCCAGGGCTGCCGGCTGCCCCGCACCCGGCATGCAGCTGGAGGGCCGGGCAGGACCACAGGCGGGCAGTCCAGGCTGAGCGCACAGGGGCGATACAAGTAGTGATTATTGTTGTCATTGTTGTCACCCACTTGGGAGAGAGCAACCTTCTACCCCTGCTGAACACAGCTCCGTGCAGCACCCAAGGGCCCCTCCAGGACACCCACCGGCCCTGCCTGTCACCGTCCTCGGGCTCAAGTGCCGCTTTCACACCGCATGGGGGGAAGCAGTTGTGGTGCTCAGGCTATCACACCAGCGCCTGAGAGGAAGTTTGCAGACTGTTCCCTGGCCCTGGGCCACCACCCTCTGCCCGCCGGCTGCCACCTGGCCCCAGAGGAGAGTGAGGCCCCACCTTGACAGCAAGCGGGGTGCAGGAAGGAAGCGAGGGACAGGCTGGCCGGGGGCACCCACGCCTGGTCCAGGCACACCTGACAGTCCCTGGTCTAACTGGGGATGCGGCCAGAGCTGTGAGTGGGGCTCTGTGGCCAGTCTCACTGGGCCAGCCTGCTCCTCCCTGCTACCTGGGCCCTGTTGTGACCACAGCACTTGGGGGGTGGGGACTGCCCCTTAGGGCCTTCCTGCTACCCTGTGCTAGGGGTGGGGGCAGGCAGGAAGGTGCCATGGTCCCACAGGTGACAGGGAGGCCCCGCCAGCGTCTCTCCTGGGGACCGAAGTGGGAGGTGGACAGTCCTGGAACTGTCAGGCCCAGGGTCCGGCTGGCTCGGCCTCAGCCCACAGAGCCAGGGCAAGGGCTGAGCCACGCAGGGGCTCCCCAGGGCTCCGGTCTGGTCCCCGGCTGCAGGCGGCCGTGGACGCAGACATGGAAAGCAGTGGGGCGCTTGCCTGGGCCCTCCCTCCCCCAGGGGACCAGACTCACGTCATGAAGCATGTGGTGGCAGGGCTCAGCTGCCCCAGGAGAAGCAGGCCCCAGAGTGTGGCCCCTGCCAGCCCTTGATTGCCCTGCCCGGTGGCTCTAAAGTGCCCTCCGTGTTCTCAGGGACGGCCCCACCGTACAGCCCCACCTGGCAGGGTCAGTGCCAGGACTCCAGGCCATGCCAGCGGGCAGTCCCTCCTCCCCAACCGGATGGATGATGCTCAGACCCCAGGCAGGCCTCCCAGAATGCGGCCCTGACTGCACCACCTCCCAGGCGGGGGTGGCCTGGATAGGGCTCAGGGGTCATTCTGCCCAGGGCTGCGCAGGAGGTTTGAGGTACTCGTGGGCTCAATCCCCTGGGCGTTGGCTGCCCCCCAGGACGAGCAAAGGAGGCCCTGCTGGGGGACTTGCGCAGGGGATGCGCCGCCCCTTCCCCCGACCCGCGGCACCTGGACCACTGGGCGTCCTCCGCCGCCTCCCCTCGGGCCTGGTCTGGGGGTGGCCGCGTCGGCTGCATCGGGCGCAGCAAGTCTGGAGCTGGCTCCCGCCAGCAAGCCCATGCGGGCAGCGCCGCCCAAGTCCACGTGTCAGTCCCAGTGGCGCTTCCGTCCGGCGCTCCCAGGACGTGTCGCCCCCGGACGGTCGGCCACCGCTGCGGCGGCGCGGGGCGGAGGAGCAGGCGGGGCGCCCCTCTTGGTCCCCGCCCTGGGCTGGGGCCGGGCACGCCTCCGCGGTCCGGCTCTGCCCGGCCTTCTCACCGCTCGCTCTGGAGCGCGGCCGGCTGCCATCCGCTGCCACCGCATCCTGCGCCCCCGCCCCCACAGCGGTAGCTCGAGGCTCTCCCGCAGCGCACGGGGCAGATGGGGTTTAGGAGGTGCCGCGCCCGGTGGCCTTCCGGGTCCCAGACGCAGGCCTCCGACGCGTGGTTGAGCCGGGGAGCCTGCTACCCCGCCTATAAGTGGGGGCCCCACCTGGAAGGGCTGTGTGCTCATTGGAGGAAAGTCACAGCAGTCTCACCCAGTGCAGGGACAGACTCGAGGGTAACCATTCCTTTTCAAATAGATCTTGGAGAGTGGCTCCAGCCTGTGACCTTGAACCAGGTGCCAGTGCTGGGCCCCTTGGTGCCCACCCAGCCGGCACCCCAGGGCCTCACGCCTAGGTGGTAGACACAGCCAGCTCGGGAGGGTGGGGATGCTGGGGACGCTGGGAGAAGTGGCAGGGGCCAGTCGCTGAGGTGCCCAGGCCTGGGGCCGCAGAGGGCCGTGGTCATGGATCACCTGCCAGGGCCTCCAGGGTGGAGGCAGAGGGGACAGACAAGGCAGCTGCTGTCCTGGGGCGAGGACAGGGGGCTCTGGCCGGGAGGAACCGAGTGCCAGGCCTCGGCTGGTGGGGTGTGTGACAGAGAGAGGGCCCGGGTCGAGCACCTGAGGCGGGAGGTTCGGGCGGCAGCCAGAAGAAGCATGATAGCCAGTGCGGGGGTGGTGGTGGTGGTGGTGGGCACCTGCTCCCCCTGCCTCTTGCTGACCCCAGGAGCTGCCCCACCCCCCCATCCTGGGGCTGGCCCTGCCCCAGGTGTTCAAGGGGGGCGGGTGTGGTTGACTGGGCCGCCCCAGCGGGGCACCGGCTCCCCTGCCTCCAGGTCTGGGCCCTTCTGGCTCCTTCCAGCTCCTTCCCACCGGTGACCGCCCTTGCAGCTCAGGGGCACACTGCACGCTTTCTCCGAAGGGCAGACCCTGCCTCCCCCTCTGCACCCGGCAGTTCCCCGCACCTGGCAGTTCCCCTTTCTGTCCGACAAAGAACATCCCTGCGTTGCTGACAGGTAAGCGTAAGCAGTGGGGAAGTGGCTCTGGACTCGATTTCGGGAGCTAGGGTGGGGCACCTTTCAAGCTGAGAGGGACAAGCACGGAACGGGGCACATGGCACGGGGGACCCAGCGACATTCGTGGCAGGATGAGGGTTCAGGGTGAGTTGGGAGGGGCCGCAGCAGCCGCTGTCAGGGCTGCGAGTCTGAGGGTCGTGGGCATGGCCGTTCCAGTTCAGAGCCGACCTCCTCGGTCTCCCACGGGGAGCACAGCTCGGAGCCCAGAACCAAGGCTGGCCATTCCAGGAGTCAGTGGCCTCGCGGAGACTCGTGCTGGTCCCCACTCCTCCAGGGCCATCCTGCTCTGGAGCGGGACCCTCACTGGTGTGTGGCACACTTCCCTTTCAGAAGCCAGTGGGGAGGGTGGCCGTGGTGTGTGGGGCAGCAGACCTCCGCTGCGTGAGTGAGCACAGCCTGCCGACGAGGCTGCCGAGCCAGGCATCCCAGCTGGGCCAGGCAGGGGCCCACAGGGCCGCCCTCTCCCTGGTCACCAGGCCCACCCAGAGCACCCCGGACCTGGCAGCCCCATGCAGGGTGACTGGCGGTGCGTCTTGTTGCTCTGCTGACTGCCAGTGTGTGTAGCCGGGCGGCAGGGCTGCGGTGGGACCCGCTGCAGAAACTGCAGCGCTCAGAGAGGCCCCGGCTGGCCCCCACCGCACCGGGCACAGCGGCGCCAGACCCTGGGCCCGGCACATGGCCGTCTGGCTGCAGGGCCCACGGGGAAAAGTTTGCTCACACACAAACTCTGTTCAAGACGACTAAAACTTTATCGAGAGGCCGTTTCAGTCATTCCTGAAATCAAAACAAAACCTTTATTTTCAACAGAACTGCCCGGAAGAGATGGTCCATGGGTCCACCAGGGGAGTCTCTGACCACATACAGCACCAAAATATATATCTGGAAAATTAAAAACACACTGCCGCCCCTCACACACACGTGTGCCCCCAAAGCCACACGGCCCGGCCCAAAGGGAAGTGGACCGGGCGGCGCCCTCACACACACGTCCCTGGGTCGAGACTCCCAGGGCTGCAGTCTTTGCTGTGGAGACCAAAAACCCGCGGCCGGGGGAGGATAGACAGCGGCCGCCCACCCGCAGCCCACAGAAGGCAGGACAGCGGCCGTGCCTCTCGTGGGCTCTGGGGCTGGAGATCACCGGCGTCCGCGCGGCGCAGCCCTAGCACACCGCGTGCGGCCAGCACCTGCCTCCGAGGACCAGTCTCTCGCCGCGCGCCACCTGGCGTTTCCGGGGCCGTTTTTCCCACCAAAGAGGGGCCAGGTGAACAGAAAGTGAGGGGGTCTCTGCGGCAGGAGAGCCTTCCGGCCCCAGTCCCAGCCAGTCCCGGGTGGTGCCGCGTGGCCCTGGCGCGAGGCCTACTTGGGCTCCTCGATGACGCCGCGGCTGAGGTCCGTCATCTTGGGGTACTTCACCTTCTTCTGGTCCAGCTCGCTCTGGGCCCAGAGCAGCAGCTTCAGCAGCTTGGCCAGCTTGGGCGTGGACTCGCGGTTCTCGTAGTCCAGGACGGCCTGGTTCACCTCGCTCCACACCTGGGGGCACAGGCGGCCAGGGGAGGCCGTGCGTGGGGCTGGAGGGGGCTGGGCCCTGCTGGGAGCCCGATGTCCCCGAGACGCTCAGGAGGCCGTGGGCCGGGTGTGCCCCCACTCCTGCCCAGAAGGGGCCCACGGCCGGCAGTGCACGCCACCCTAGCCCAGACGGCGTGCAGGGCGGAACGCCGGGATGGGACAGGGCAGAGCAGGGGGACAGGCTCCATCCCCCAGAGCCTCAAGGGGACCAGTGGAGGCCGGAAGGACAGGGTGGGGCCGGGGTAAGGGAGGGACAGAAGCTGGGTCAGGGGAGGGGCTGCCAGCCCGTGGGGACACAGGGCCGGCAGCGAGGGTGGGAGCTTCAGGAGCGAGTCCGGGGGAGTGAATGAAACCCTCAGGGTCCCTGTTTCCAAGAGTCTCCCCAGAAGCAGGAGAACGGGGGAGGTAAGTGAGGAAGCCCCGCAGGGGCTCAAACACGGCTCAGCCCCGAACAGCGGGGGCCCGACCAAGCAGGCCGCCACACTCTCACTTTCTCGATATGCACAGTCAGCCCTTTGCACCCCGGGTCCCTGCCCACCGCACCCCTGTGTGCCCCACCTTCTGCCGCTGCACAGTGTTCAGCAGGTCCCCGAAGGGCGAGTCCTCAGGGCTGTCAAAGGCAAGCAGGGCCAGCGTGCGCTCCATCTCCGTCAGGCACTCGCGGCTCTCCTCGCCCTGTTCCGCCAACTGCGTCTGCGCGAACTCGAGCGCCGCCTCCGTCTCCCGCTGGCGGATCAGCTCGATCAGGTGCTGTTGCTGGGCGGGGCAGGCGCAGGCTCAGACGGGGCCATGCGGGGAGACGCCACCTGGACGCTCTCCAGCCGCCCACGTCCTGGTGGTCCCGATCCCGATCCAGACTAAAGAGGACCCCTCCCCCCCACGCGGGAAACAACACTGCCCACAGGCCCGCCCATCACTGCCGCATCTGCACGCCGCCGACGGGGGCGCACGGCAGCCGCCCCGCTGCCACACACCTGCAGGTGGAAGTGCAGGTAGCGGTTGGTGTCCAGCAGCTCGGGATGCAGGCTGTTGATCAGGGCGATGGCCTCCTGGATCTGCCCCTTCAGGATCATCTCGCGGATCTTGATGCGCTCGTCCAGGGTGTCCAGGTCCACACTGGGCTCAATCCCCGACTCCACCCGGAACTTCTCTGCGGCCTCCTTGAAGCCCTCTGGGAGCGAGAGCCGGGATCCCGTCACTGCCCCAGGCGTGGCCCCGCACCACCCCAGGTCCGTCTGCCTGGAGCAGACAGCCCACAGGCACCGCACCTCCTCAGGGGCTGGGCCTCAGTGCCTCTGCCCTGAAAACACAGAAAAGGAAGCCCCCTGGGCCAGCGCTGGCCCCCCGAAGGAGGCTGGGACCCCAGGCAGCTGCGGGGCCTTGAGGACCTGGCCACGCCCTCCTCCCCAGGAGCCTGCAGCCCTCCCCATCGAAGTACCGTGTGCCCCTCTTCACCCCCCACCCACAGCCACCACCTCAGGTTCCCTCCCCACCGGTCAGAAAAAAAAGCTCAACAGAGACTAGCGAGGCGGGGAAGGGAAGGAGACGTGTCCCTTTTGGAGCCGTCTGGGTGTTGCGCCACATGCAGAACCACCCCCCCGCCCCCGTCAAGGGGACTAGGTGTCAGCTACCGGCCCCTTGCGTCGTCTCCCCCTACGCTCTGTCTGGCCCACTCCTCCTCCGACAGCCTGCGAGCCCGCGCCAGGCCGGCCAGGAGAGAGCGCCGACATGGGCTCTGACTCACACCAGCACGTTCTCAGCGATCGAGTTCTCGGTGATGGTGGTTGGATGCAGATGCATCAGAAGCCCCGGTCTCAGGGCCCGGGAACAACAGTCTGCTCCCCAGGAGGGGAGATCTTCAGCGTGACCACGGTGCCAGACCGACTGCACCACGCACGGGGCTCAGCGGGGGCCCGCGGCACCGGACCGCAGCCTGGGCCGGCAGTTACCTGTGACCAGGTAGTTCATGATGAGGCGGTTCATGTCCGCGCGCTGCACGTGCAAGCTGTTGAGCTTCTCCACCCACTCGTCCTTGGTGACCTCGTCGGGCTTCTCCGCGTAGCTCATCCTGCCTCGCTGCTGCAGGGCGGCCAACACGCAAGGAGGTGGGGAGCTCTCCAACAACTGAGATCCTTCGGGAGCACACGCAGGGACGCGGCGGCGAGCACGGAGAGCGGGAAGGCACCTGGAACCTGGAGAAGGGCCTGCCACCTGGCAGAAGACCGGGAGACCACAAGGTAGGATGGGGGGAGAAAGAGCTGGGCCCAAGCACCCAGAGGTCCCAGGTCCCAGGGTCGGACTGAGCGAGGGCCCTGGCTGAGGAGGGGCTGACACAGATGTCCCCTGGGTGTCACGGGCAGCGCTGGAGGGGTGAGCTGAGAGGTGCACACTGTGACCTGCAGGCTCACGAGCAGCTCGCCACCAGCCCCCAGCCCGGCAGAGATGGAGAGGAGACATCCCCGTAATACAGGCCCGGGGGCTGCAGCACTGTCACTGCAGCCCCCAAGGGCACCCACATGGGGCCTTACAGCCCACAGTGCCACTCCTGCCAGGCAGAGACCCTGAAACTCTCCCCACCGCCAGGCAGACAAGCCTGTTCGCAGAAACTCTGTTCAAGACAGTGGGAGCATGGAGGCCACTGGCCAGATGTCCATCCAACAGCTGCACGACCCACGACCGGGGCGTGCCACGATCTGGAACTTTCCAGATCACAGGAAGACTGAGTGGCACAACCGACACTGCGGGACTCCGCGTCCTCTCAGGGTCTGGGGCGGTGCCCATAACCCAATCTCATCTCTTTGGGGAAGCCATCAGGTCGGGCTTTGCCACCAAACAGGTTAAAAACACTCTCAGTTTTCAGCGCCATTTGGATGTCACGCTGCTGTGAGCGTGTGTTCATATGGCAAAACACACTGAAGCAGTCACAGCCCAGGAGTACAGCCACATGGACGGCTCTCAGAAACTGCTGCGGGCACGGCAAGCCGCGGCAGAGGCCAGAGTGAGGCAGGAAACTCAGTCAAGAACAAAACAAGGAAAGAGGGCCGACTCCATGTAAACTCTTGAAGTGCACACACACGGGATGGGCGACTCAGGAGGTGCTGCTAAGGAAGCAGGGGCAGCCGGGGCAGCCGGCCACGGTCCAAGTGGTTTTATTTCACCCGCGTCACTGACATGCACCTTAGGGACGCCACTTTGTACACAGCAAGCCACTCGCTTGACGCTCCAGTAAACTGTGAGGCTGACAGCAACGTGGGGCGGCGAGAGCTGAGCAAGAGGACCAGCCAGGAGGGACCTGGGCGGCAGAGTGGGCCCAGCTGCTGGACCGAGTGTGCAGGGACCAGAGGACTAGTGCACGGTTCAAGCTGAGCCCGTGAAGGACGGGCCACAGACGAGGGGGCAGGACTGAGACAGGAACAGGTTTGGGGAGCAGGGCCAGTCTGGGCTGCCTGTCAGGGCGCAGCGGAAGTCTAGCAGGCACCTGGACTACAGGCGGCGGGCTCAGTGCTGGGGACATCACTTAGGAAAACCTAGGTACGGACAGCCAAGAGTCCAGCACAGATCGCACGGGGAGAGAGTGGGGAGGGGAGCAGAGGGGAGCAAGGCAAGGTCCTGGGCTCCTGGAAAATGCGGACCCTCGGGGCGCAGCACAGGACAACCGGCACCTAACACAAAACCAAGAGGCGCGGTTCCTTAAACAAACACCCATCCCCCGGGCTGCTGCCAACTGCGCAACTCAGATCAAAGAAAGGTTCGTTCCCACACGGGACAAGAAGGGAACTTTCCTGAGTTCCCGCTGGGCCACTACACCGGCTGCACCACTCCAGGGCGGCGAGGGCGACTTTCGAAAGCGACCACTTCGGAGAAGTCCGCGGTCCAACATCAGCGGACACAGAATTCAACTTCCCAGCTCCGAGGAGGAGCGTTGCTTCCCAAGCGTCAGTTTCCGTCCTCGCCAGGTCGGTTCTGCTGGAAGCAGTTGTTCTAAAGACCGACTTTTTGGCTGACACACGTGCGTGTCTCAGTACTCCGGTTCGCGACCACTTTCGAACGCCGAGCTGCCCCTGGCGATGATGCTGCGCCCGGCACCGCTTCGGCCAGAAGCAACGCGCAGTTTGACTTGCAAAATCGGGGAGCGCTTCAGCCACCCGAGAATAAGCCCCGACCAGACAGATATCTGTTCGGACCTGCGACCCCCTGAGGACCGGCGCGGGTCCGGCCCCCTCCCGGCCCCACCGCGCTCCCGCTCGGCCCGATCGCCTGGGCCCGCCGCGGCCATCTTACCGTGCGGATCCCACCTCCCGCGCTGCGCAGTCTCTGCGGCCTCTCGGGAGGCCGGGGCGGGCGGGGAGGGGGCACGAAGTCGCCGGGCAGGGAGAAGCGGAGGCGAGAGCCGCGGCAGAAGCGGGGGCGGGGAACCGGAGGGCCGACGCACCGGCGGCCTCCCCCTCAGTCTCTTCCCGCGAGATTGAGAGATCGCGAGCCGTCAGCCAATCAAGAGCTCCTGCGAGGGGGCGGTTCGCGGCGGCCGCCCGGAAGCACGGCACTAAAGCTTCCGTCCTTGCGCAGAAGCCCTTTGCGGGCTCTCACTCTACGGGTTGGCGCGAGAGTCAAAAAGCTTCGTCTCCGCGGTAGATAGTTGCTGTGGCAGCGTCTCTTTGGGGGGACTTCGCGCTGGGAATGCGGCAGCTAGATTGAGCCTGAGGCGAAGGCCCCTGCGTCCCTTCCGTCGTTTGTGTGAGCCCAGAGGACACGGGGCGGGGGCGGGGGCCAGGTGCCGGGGCTCTGCGCCGCCCCGAGGCACCGGCCGGGGAGGACTCGCCCGAGTGCGGCCGGCAGGAGCGCCTGGTTCCGTGGGTGGGGCGGCCCGGGTGGACGCGTGGGCGCGCCGGCCCCCAGGCAGGCTTTGCGCGTCGCAGCCCGTCTGCTCTTGAAGCAGGCAGACTCCGAGCAGGGCCCGGACTCCTGGTCGCCGCAGAGGGAGGTGGAGCGATTTCGAGCGCTTCCGGGGCAGTGGAGGGCGGCCCGCTTCTTGACCCTGGGGAATCTGACGGGTCCCCGAGTTCGTAGTCAGGGGTCCGGGGCTCCGCGCGGGTGCTCGCAGGGACGCTGGACGCCCAGGTGGGGCCGACTCCTCGCGGAGAGCCCGACTCGGCAGATAGGTTCGACCGTGACAGCAGGTCCCACGAGTGGCGTGAGCAAACCTGCGGGACACAGGCCTGTTTAAGACCCAGGTACACCTGCTTCTCCGTCCTTAACCCTGGGCCACGACTTAGTCCTGTAACCAGTGCCAGGCGTCCACCGAGCGGCGCGCAGAGTTTCACTGTAGTTTTTAATGCCAGCGCCCTGAGGACGCGGCCCATCGTGGGCCAATGAGGCTCCAGCCGCGGGTCGCAGGCGCATGGCCCCTCCCCCGGCAGCCAACTGGGGACTGAACCGGCAGATTCTCTCCCCACCCTGGCTGCTCTTCCCTGCCCAGGGAACTCGCCGGTTGCTGCCTCACGCCCGTCCTGCAGGCCGCGCGGTCTCCATGCCCCTGCCCCGTGCACACCCCTCGGAGACGCCGCCTCGCCGCTGCAAAGCGCGCACAGCTGAGCACTCGCTGCCCCTGTCCTCCGCCTCTGCTCCAGCCGTCCGCTCTTCCACGAGCTGGGCTCCTGTGTAGCTTGCTCCTGTGCCTGCGGAGGACGTTCCTGAGCAAAGCAGGGCGTTGTAGCTCCCCTGTGTTCACGTGGTACTCACAGTCTCCCTTTGTGGCACCCTGTTCTGTCACCGTCCCCTGAAGGCATGTCGTGATTCACCACGAGTGCGGGCTTCCTGGCGTGGAAGCGTCCAGCAAGTGGTGGGGGTTCCCCAACTACCTGTTGGGAGGACAGAGGAATGAGCAAAACCCCAGGACCTTCCCTGGGAGCACTCTCAGCAGAAGCACTCTCAGGGGATGAGAGGCCGCAGGGCTCCACAGAGAGAGTCTGGATTGACGGGCGCCCAGATGTTCGGCCTCATTGTTGGCGTCGGTGCTGGTGTCACTGGCGGAGGGGAGGGGACGTGTCCGTCTGGGCTGTGTGGCGTTGGGGTGCCCAGAGCCCCGGGGAGAGAGGAGGGCTGAGAGTGGATGTTCAAAGACAGTCCAGGAGGAGGGGTGGGCAGAGGAGTCCAGGACTGGGAGGATGGCTGCCTGGAGCTGGGGCCACAGCCAGAGAGGCCCAAACAGGCCAGGGTCCCACCGCCTTCCCAGAGGTGCGGCAGGGCACAATCACCAGGGCACGTGCTCAGCAGTGCCACGGACAGGAAGGCAGTGCCCAGTGTGTCGTTTACCCAAAACAATTCCCTTGGCAGCTGCCAGTGACAAGTGCGGTTGCCCGGTGGGTGCCGGACTGGGGGTGGGGGGGAGAGCAGTGAGCTGAGTGGGGGTGGGGGTGAGGGGAGGCAGCCCGTGTGCTGAACGCTCTCATGAGTGAGTCGGCCCTGCAGCAGGGGTGCAGCGAGTGGAGGGCGCAGGGGAGCAGGTGGGTGGCTGTGGGGCCTGGACAGAAGGGAAGGTGGGCACCCCAAGGCGGGCCTGCCCTGCCCCTCAGAGAGCACATGGTGAAGTGAAGCAGAGGCCTGGGCCAGAGCCTGCAGACGCCGGCGTTCATCGAGGGGCTTGGGGCCACACTGGTCGCCCCCTGGGGCGGTGGCCAGGTCATCCAAGGTTTCAGCCTGGCGGGATCATTGATGGGAGGGAGGCGGGCCTGTGACGGAGGTGGCGGTGGAGGGGAGAGCCAGGGGCTCTTCAAGCCCCGGGGGAATCTCCACTGGGCAGATTGGTGGAGGTGCTGATGGTATATTGGTTTTAAGAGTGTTAAGGACCTCTTTAAAGGGGGAAGTAACTTGAGAATAAAATGCAGGCTGCGTCCTTTCCTCCACCCCGGCTGTGCGGAACAGCCAGGTTTTCCACAACCGCAGTGTTCCTGTGGCTGCTTCGCCCCACTCTCGAAGCCGGAAAGCAGGAGTGAGACCCCCACACACAGAGCGCTGTATCACAGCCTCAGCCGAGCCCCGCGACTCTCCCAGGACAGCCGCGGCCTGGCGGCCACCAGGTGGCAGTAAACACCCAGCGTGCGTTCTGCTGCCGGCTGGTTATGCGTGCGCCGGTGCCTGGCAGTTCAGCGGCAGGGAAACCAGGAGGCTCGGAGGACGGGGTGGTGGGTCTCCGCCCTCCCCTACCTGTATCTTCACCTGCTCCCGCTGCCTGTGATGCCGCCGCCACTCCGTCCCAGGCACTGGTCAGGTCCTCAGTTCTCTACCTGAGTAACGCTACGGTGACGTTTTTCCTGACTCCTGTTTTAGTGCTCAACTCCTGCTGTGGCTGTATCAGAAACCGTGTCCAGCACAGCGCTACCTGAAACAGGGGGACAGCCTGGGGCGAGGCGGGCAGCCCTGCGCCACCCCTGGGCGACACTCAGCATTTGATTTGCCCGGTCCCGGTTCCGTGCCGGTTCATACGGAGCTGACTGTGCCCTTCAGACCTGGCTGCTCAAGGGTTCGAGATTCACAGACTGGTTTGGAAGTGGACCCTTCTATTTTTTTCAATTTAAGTTAAAAGGTGGACAGACGTGTGTATGTACAAATATGCATAACATATATGTTCACAGGCCACATCTGTCTGTACGCTAAGGGTTTTTGGTTTTGTGCCCCCGGCCCACGACCCAGCTGTAACCAGATGTCGGGTCAGAGGCAGAAGCGCTGAATGAAGGAGAGACAATTTTCAACCAGTGTCCCTGTTTTCCCTCCTAAAACGTACTCTCAGAGCATCTCTTGACTGTGAAGTCCTCTCGCCTCCGCGCTCCGGGTCCTAGGAGAGGTGGCCAGTGTGTGGGAGCCCCGGGTTTCTCCCTCTGTGCGACCACAGAGGGCGACGGCCTGGCCTCCCGCCTGTGTGGACAGGTCTGGGGGCCCTTGTGTCTCCTCGGCTTTCTGAATGTGGAAGCAGTCGGTTCGATTTGGAGCTCTAAACCCTGTTGCTGTGGAAGGGGCCGTGTGGGTGCAGGCTCTGCTGCTCCGGTGCAGACTGAAGACCTGAGATCCCTGGTAGCGCAGCCCTCACGGTTTGTGCTGGGGAGTCTGGGGAGCGGGGCCAGAGCAGGGACGCACTGACGCGATGTCTCCACTCTGGACAGACCCCGAAGGCCCCGGGAGAGCTGACTCCAACCAGACTCGCTTTCAACGTACTTTCATTTTGGGGAAAAAACCCTTCAAACTATAGCCTGTCCAATTGCAGCTGCACCCCGGAGGCCAGGGCTGATGGGCAGAAGATGGGAACTGCCTCATCTGAGCAGCTGCCCCTTAGCCCTGGGCCTGGGAGGGTCCCAGCCTTCCCGTGGGTGGCCCCTTCCGATGCACCTGAGAGCCCAGAGGCACCTTGAGGCATCCTTGCCTTAATCGCAAAGGGCCTCTCCTCGGTGGCTGTGCTGGCCCTGGCCGCCCCAGCCTCCTTCTCCGCTGCGCCCTCTCCCAGAATGCTCGGTGCAGGCAGTTAGAAAGGGAGTGCAGTTCTCGGGGATTCCTCCCCAGGCTGACCCACTTGTTGCTGAACTCACGGGGACACTTGGGCATCTCAGAGGCGGAGCCCAGCACCATTCTGGAGGCCCCGACCGGAGGGGATCATTGCTGCTTCAGCTCAGCCTTTCCGTGGAGGGCCTCTGGAAAGGCGCAGGGGCGGGCGGGCCAGTGCCCCAACTGCTCTGCAGCGCTGGCGCCTGGCTCGTCTGCACCTCCTGCTGCTCTGGGAAGGGCCGGCACCCACAGTCTCCCGTGTTCGGGCCGACGCGCAGCTGCTGTCGGTGTAGGACAGTCAGTGGGCGAGGACACAGGTGCTCCCTTCGCCCTGTCTTCCGGGGGTCTGGCCTTCGGGCCCGGAAGACTCGGGGCTGTGACGCCCGTGGGCGGGCAGCTGCCACAGCCCACAGCTCTGTCTCTCTGGGTCTGCAGTGCCCAACACAGACTCCAGCTCAGTCCGCTCTTCTTGTGCCTTGTTTTTTTCTGGCTTCCCTGCCACCCTCGCTGCTTGGGTGGTCTGCTCCAGAGACGGGGGTGGTCTCCCACAGCAGCGCCCTGCGCCTGCTCTGCCCTGTGATGGGGTGCCGCGGCGGGGCTCGGCCCATCCAGTGGAGGGAGTAGTCCTCCCTCCGTTTGACTACAACCTTGCGGCAGTTAAACAGAAGTCTACCTTTTAAACAGAAAATTTACTGTAAACTTTTTTTTTAAGTTTTTATTTGAGACAGAGGGAGGGAGGCAGGGAGAGAGGGAGAGAAACATCCATGTGTGGTTGCTGCTCATGTTGGGGACCTGGCGTGCACCCAGGCAGGTGCCCTGACTGGGAGTCAAACCAACGACCCTTTGGTTCGCAGGCCAGCACTCAATCCACTGAGCCGCACCAGCCAGGGCCTGAAAGGCTTTTAAACAACAGGGTTTATCGAGCCGTTGGTAGCCAGAAAAGAAAGCTGATCTTGGGGCAGGGAGTCCGAACCGCCTGCACCCCAGCTGGGAGGAGAGGAAGGACGCCCCGTCTGTTGGGTCCGTGTGGCTTGCCTTTTTACGCATTGGGGTGGGGGTGGGGGAATGTGAGCCTCTGATCCGATTTGCAGTAGCTTCGGACAGTGGAGGGGGGTGGGGCGCTCCTGGGATTAGCCTGGGCCGTGGACTCGGAAATTCAAGTGCAAATCAGGATGGAAGGCTCCTGGAGTTTTCGGGGGGGGGGGGGGGGCTGGCCGTCCCCTCATCCCTCCATTGGCCGATCTGGGAAGTGGCCACCTGAAAGTTACCGCTCAGTTCCGACGGCTGCTGGGGTGTGAGCAGGCTTGTCGGAGCTGGTCCCAGCTGCGCTGGCCGGCCTCACGCACAGCGTGGAGCGGTGGGAATCAGTTCCGTGAAAACACAGTTGTTGAGCTTTTGTGAGCTGTTAAGACATCACCACATTTATCTGTTCCTGGGAATTTAAATTTCATCTCCAGGGAATGGCAGGGGTTTATTTTGTAAAAACCTTTTCACTCACATGTTTAATTCCCCAAGTGGTGAACCGCACGGACTCTGGGTACCATGCACTCCGAGGCCCTGGGATAAGCTCGGTAGAGGGAGGCATTGTGAAGGGAGGGGTGGGCGCACCCCCCAGGGCAGCCCCAGGGGAAGTGGGGAGCCTCGGACCTGGCTCTGCACCGAGACGTGCCACTGCCGTCGGCTCGCTGAGCCTTGGCTTGGCTGCCAGCTCAGCCCTGCAGCCCGTGGCCCCCGGGTCAAAGGGCGCTGGCAACCATTCTGGAAGAATCTTGTGGGTTTTCCCAAACTGCAACGGAGGTCAGAGAGAAGGAGCGAAGGGGTCTGACCATGGCCCTTCCCCTCCCCCCTCATCCTCTTCTCCACCCCCTCTGCCCCTGGGCCAGGACTCCCGGCAGTGCTGGGCTGCTGCTCCTTGTCCCTAAGTGAAAGTAACAATAAAACTACTTGTGGCTTCCTTGCTTGGTTTTAAATTGTCCTTGGAAAGGGCTGGAACCTCCCTGGGAGGGTCGGGAGCGGAGCACCGGGCCTCTCAAAGTTGCACTTAACCCCGAGGGTGCTCTGCTTTAGGGTTTTCATTCGCGATCAGCGTATTCTGCCCAGGACCCTGCTTCGCAGCAGGCTTTAATCCAGGGGTGAGAAGGGGCCGAACACCAGGAGGCAGTTTTTTGAAAGGCTGGGCCCCGCGTGGTGCTCCTCTGCCCTGAGACTGGCGTGGGGTGGGGGTGGCAGGCCAATCGGAGTTTTTCCGGGAGATTCAAACTCGCTGAGGTGTGGAAATCTGTGGAGCTTCGTGCCCCCGCCCTCTGACCTGTGGGGGCTTCGGGTTTTTTTGGCGCATTGCAGGTGTTTAAGGTAGAATTTGAGACAACTGGAGACTTTTAAATTCAGGTTACCTAACAAAGTAAGTTTGTTAGAAGGAAGTATTCCTTAGCTGGTAGAGTTCAACTAAAAACAAACACCCAATCCAAGTTTCAGAAACTCCTCTTTGCCCAGTGAGCAGCCACTCTGGGAGGAGCAGCGACCAGTGGGCTGGGGTCACCTGCAGAGGCCAGAGGGGAGGTCCCGTGGCCCCCACGGGAGGGGCGTCCTCAGCCCGCAGAACCCAGCTGGCTCTTCTGGGAGATCCAAAGGGTGGGCCCCCTCAGGGCCTCGGGGGGGTCCTCCGGAACTGCAGTGTCGGTGGGAATGGGGCTTCCTGCGCTCGGCCTCCCACCCTGAGCTTCCTCAGCACCCCTCCTGGTGCGCCGAAGGCCCTGTCCTCAGCGCCTTTCACTGGCCTGCACGCCGGCCTGAGACTGCACCAGAGTTACAGTCTCGGCTGCAGAAGGATGGTGCTGCTGACTGGGCTCCAATTAAGGACCCTCGGCTGAAGAGACGAGGCAGGTTACTGTCCCAACGCCGTCGCGGGGCCCTTTGTAGGGGGGCGGCCGGCGAGCGGCCCCTGGGCCCCCGAATGTCCACCTGAGTTACAGAGAGCGTGCATAGGTCCTCCGCCCTGCTCGTTCCAGCCAGTTTCAGCCCATTCTGCCTGGTGTGGCCATCCCGCTGCGCCTGTCCAAGGCGGACCTGAACACTGAGGCGGAAGAGTGTAGAGCCGGTCCCTGCGAAGCCATGAAGGTGGCCCCAAGGGAACCCGATGGCGGAAGCAACCTGCCCCGCACGCTTCTGCGGAGCATGGCAGCCCTTGAGGTCTCCAGAAGCGTTCACTGACGGGCACCTCTGGCCCTGGCTGGGTGGCTCCTAGGCTGGAGTGTCCTCCCAGGCACCACAGGTTGTGGGTTCGATCCCTGGTAGGGGCGAATACAGGAGGCAGCGGATGGATGTTCATCCCCTCCTCCGTCTGTCTCAAATCCATGAGCAGGTCCCCCGAGGTGAGAACTTCAGAAAGCACCTGTGCCCAGGGTCCTGGTTTTTGCGCAGGGAAGCACCTGGGAGACCTGAAGGGTCGGGGTGCGGGTCTGTTGCACATAGGGTGTTTCTCTGCTTTTTGCTAGGGGGCTTCTACTTGCAAGAACAGGAAGCAGGTTTGTAGGGGCAAGTCATGGGGTCAGAGGCGAAGGAGTTACTGCCCTCGGGGCAAGTGTCCAGTGCCCGGGGCGCCTCGAGAAAGCAGAAGTTCCCCTTCGAGGTCAGCTGAGTGGGGCAGGCAGGTGCTGGGGCGTCACGAGTCAGCACTAAGCCAATCCGCGAGGAAGGCCGCAAGTCTGCCGCAGCCCTTTGCATTCCTGGACAGTGACCGTCTCACCTTTCCCTCCAGCCCCTGTGGGCAGGTGTGCCCAACCTGCTTGTGTTCGTGCGTGGGGCGACGGGCGGGGCTCCTTTGCGCCGTGGGCTGGAGGAAAAGAGGCGCTGCGCCTCGCTGCTTTACCCTCAGAAGCCCGCCAGCAGGAACCCGGCCACGGTGTGTTCCGCTGGCAGCCTTGGTCCCTGCCACTGGCGCCCCCCAGCTTTGGCCCCTGGGCTCGGCAGGTGAAGCGCATGCGCGCGGGGTGGAGCCCGGGCCTGGCCTTTTTTGGTGATTGCCACAGGAGGGCGCCGCTCACGGCGCGGGCGGCCTCTCTAGCTCCTCGGCATCTCGGTGGCTGGCGTGCTCCCTGCGAGGAGAGTGAGGGTGGGCCCTCTAGTCCCTGCATCTCGGTGGCCCACGCCGGCCCCGCCCGCGCGCTCGATCGCTCGATCGCTCGCTTGCTCGGTCGCTTGCTCGTTCTTCTGAGCCCGGAGGAAATGGCTGCAAGACTCTAGAGGCCTGGGAGTGGAGGTCAGTGGCGTTCTGGAGCCAGGCAGAGGGGCTGGGTGCCGCGGGCCGCACTCGGGCGCGGGCGGCAGGGCAGGGGCGGCGGCGCCCGAGCCCGGCCTGCCCAGAGCCGCGGCCTCGGCGCCGGGCCGCGCTCCCGCCGGAGAAAGAAGATGGCGGCGGCCGGGGTGCGGGGGAGGGGTCGGGCCCGCCGTGGGGGTGGGGGGCACGGGCCGTGGGCGCCGGGTTCGGCCACGGCGTCAGCGTCCTGACAGGAGAAGGAGCGGAGCGCCGCCCTGGGGCGCCAGCCAGCTCCCAGTGCGGCGGGCTGACTCGTCGAGACGACTGTGCCCGCGGTTGCGAGGCGGGTAGGATTGGCTTTCCCGGGTGAAGACCGTGCCCGGGACGTCTTGGGGATGAGGTCCCGCTCTAGGGCCGGTTCCAGGCGTGCGTTCTCTTGGCATCCGCGGGGCCGGCTGGTTGTAACGGGGCGACGCCTGCGAGGCGGTGCGGCGTGTGGACCCCAGGAGACCGGCCGGGCAGTGCGGGTGCCCCGGCGGTTGTGTGGCCTTCAGTCGGGCATCTGGCGGAGGTGGGGTGCGGCGTCCCGTCGGGCTTTCGCCCGTGGGCCCTTCCTGTCTGTCCCGTCCCACCGTTCCCGCGCGCATTGCTGCCGGCGGGGCCGCCAGGCGGCGGCAGGTTGTCTGCCTTGAGTCTTGCCTCGGGCACTGGAGCGGGAGGGGCGGCTCTAGGTGGCCGTGGTGCGGAGACCGGCGTGGTGGCTGCTGAAGACGCTTGAGCGCCGCCCCGGCTGTGGGTGACAAGGTTCCTGTCGTTGGCCCGCTGAGGGGTGAGGTTGGAGCCTCGTGTCCGGTGGCGCGGTGGGAGAGTAAAGGTGGGTGTCGGGGTGTTATGAGCGCGTCCTCAGAGTTTGCCCGCGGGGTCGAGGGCTGGTGGCCGTGCCGGGACGGGTGCAGCGTGCCCAGCCGGCCCTGCGGTGGCAGAGCATGCTGGGGAAGTGCTCCGCGGTTTTCCTGCAGCTTCGCTCCCGAGAACCGCGTTTTGGGCCCTGCGCTTCAGGACGTGACGACCTCCGGTCTCCGGAATGAGCCCCCGACTCATGTGTGTTGTGACCCGCGGGCACGCGGTGGGGGCGCGCGGGGTCGTCAGCTCCGCCGCGACCTTTCTGCGGAAAGCGCTTCCCCAGCGCCGCTCTCTGCCGACCCGCGCACTCGCGTGGTGACTTAAGCCGCGAGGTCAGAAGCGGTGATGGGCGTCTTTCGTTTGCTTCCCGGTTTGAGGGACTTTGCTTGGTGGCGTCGGGCTCAATTCAGGCTGTTCTTGTGAGAAAGGGGACAGAAACCAGGTGCGGCCGGCTGCTCCCCTCCTTCCTGTGGCCAGTGCCGGGTCCCCCTGGTCTTCCCTGGCCGAGGCTGCAGTCGTGACCGTGTGCCAGAGCGTCCTGGCGGCTGGCTGGGGCCGGGAGGTGAGCAGGCGCGTCCTCCGGGGCGGTCGTGGTCCTGGGCTGGCCTTCGTGGGGGCGAGTGGGCCCTGGGGCCCCCAGTCCTCCCTGGCAGAGGGTCGGTGGGCCCTGCTGTTGACCCCGAGAGCCTGGATCGGCCGGCAGCTTGGGGATTCTTTTTTCTTCCTGGCTGGAGCTTGCTTCTCGGTCCAGGTCTCCGACCTTTCTTTCCTTTCCTTAAGATCTTACTTATTTCTTGGGAGGAAGAAAGAGGAGCAGATTAGTTTGTGAGAGAAACATCTATGGTTGCTTCTCCTGCACCCCCAGCTGGGGAACCCTGCATGCAACCCAGGCAGGCGCCCCAACTGGGAATTGAACCAGCGACTCTCTGGCTTGTAGGCCGGAGGTCAATCCACTGAGCCACGCCAGGCAGGGCTGGGCTCTTCATACGCTTCGGTCCGTGACACCGAGTGATGCCACGGGGCTCCCGCAGAGCCGAGACCGTTCTCGGGCCCGCTCGGTGTTGTCTGTGGTTGTGCGCACAGCCCGAACAGCCTCACGCTTGCACTGCCCTCGTCCGGACGGCGTGGTCTCGTCTCAGCTGCATGCCACTGCCCTGGTCGGGGGCAGTCTCCTGCTTAGGCCTCATTGTGCCGTCAGAGCAGCGACGTCCAGGGGAGGCCGTCACCCGGGGTGGACGGGCGGCTGTGCGTCCCGAGGTTGGAGCTCCCGTGGCCCTGAGCCCGGGGTCCTTGGCCGGCGGCAGTGGAGTGTGTTGTCTGCGGGCACCAGGTGTCGGGGGCTTGTTTCCACGTGTGACGGATGCCGGGGTGGTCCTCAGCACGCCTCCCACGCCTCGCGCACACCGGTGAGGCCAGCCCCACTGCACTTTGCGTCACAGAGGTGAACGCTCACGGACGACGTTGGAGCGACGCGGATGCTTGTGCAGAAGGCAGGAGCACCAGCCGGGGCCCCAGCAGAAGCCACTTCGAAGCCGTGTGCCGTGGGGGTGGCCTGGACGTGGGCCTGTGGCCAGGGTGGTTCGGCGAGTGTGGCTGCTGAGGGTGACACCTCTTCTCCCTCCACGTGCGGGCCCTTCCAGGAGCGCCGCGCTCACCCCGCCACAGCCTCGAAGCGAGCTGGCGTGGGTGCTCCTCAGTCTTGAGCGCCGGTCTCCTGCTGGCGGGCGCGGAGCGCTGGAGGCACACCTGCCCTCTCCAGTTACCCGCCAGGGCGGGCGGGACAGCCTGCGTGGCAGCTTGCGTGTCCGTGGGGAAGGGCAGCCGCCGGCACCGTCCCCACGCCTGGCTGGTGAGGGGCTTCGAGGAAACACTGGTCGGGTAGGCGCTCTGAGGGGCCTCTCCTGCCACTCACCCGCGCCGTCCATGTCGTGCTCACTGGTGCCAGCCCCCTCACCACACTTGCCCACGGCCAGTGCTGCCACCTGGTCTTGACGTGGTGGCATTTCAGATGCCCTTCTAGGGGGCTGTGAGGTCACAGTTGTCCCCGTTCCCCAGGCCAGAAAGCACAGCCCAGAGAGGTGAGCGCTGTGAGGTCTGCAGCGGGGGTCGAGTCTGGGACGTTCTGGTGTGAAGCCCCTGGGCTCCTCCACCCTCGGCCCACTTGTCAGAGGACTCCACCCACTTTGGGGGCCACGTTGCGGTGGGGGGGTAGGACTCTCCTGGGTGCCACTGTCCCCGCCAGGGATGCCGAGTGGTCCCGCCAAGATGCCCCCCGCCCCCGCACCCATGGAAACAGGGCCAGGTAGCGCCTAGACCTGGATTCCCAGGGGCGTGGGTGCAGATGGTGCTGTCTCCCTCTAGCTGTTCCCCAGCAGCGCTGGCGGGCGTGGGCAGTGGCTTCACACCGGGCTGGGCCTGCGCGGACGCTCCGGGGAGCCACGTCGTCTTACTGCTTCCCACTGAGTCTCAGTGGGGATCTTTCCCGCTGTCCCAGATCAGAACCAGACGCGGGCCTCTGCGGATCTCAGGGGAGGGAGACCCCAGCTGAGACGCACCGTCCCTTCTGGACTGTCTCCCAGACTGCAGAGCTCGGCACGTGTGGGCCTGCGTTTATTCCCCGGCCGAGCTCGACGGCCCTGGTGTCCCTGCAGGAAGCAGCCCAGTCTCTGCAGTCAGAGTGCCTGGAGGGCCCTTGTGGACCCGGTGCTGCCCCTGCCTCATCGTCTTCCCGATGGGAGGTCACTGGGTGACAGGGTCCCCTGAGTGTCAGGCCTGTGCTCAGGGGAAGCCCTTCCCAGGGGCCTGACGCCTGAGTCCCACACCCCGTGGAGCGTTTGTCGCCTGAAGTGACGTCTAGTGGTGCTTCCCACGCTCAGCCTTGGTGAGGGCGTGCGCGCTTGCTGGCCGTGAACGGGGACACACGCTTGCACATCACCATGGGTGCCTCTGACGGGAAGCATATTCCAGGACAGAAACAGCCAAGTGAGAAAGGGGCCTTGTGTGCCGTGTGTGCGGATCTCTCTTGTGGCCGGCTCAGCTGACACCAGCTGGGCTCTCACCGCTGCCTCTGGAGGATCCCACCGCACACTCCGGGGAAGAAGGCAGTGAGGTCTCAGTGTCGGCCGAGGGCTTGACCTTGAGACCTGGAAAGAGCTGAGAGGCCACGCCTGGAGCCTCTGCTCCCGCTGGCGGTTGGAAACACCCACTGCTGGGGAGGGCGGGGCCTCCAGTCTGCGTGGAAAGAGTCCAGCCCAGGCCGGGGCTGTTGGGGAAGGCAGGCAGTGTCTTTGCAGTTTTTAGTTGGCTCACCCAAACTTTTTCCCTCAAACTCGCTTTTTGGGAAAGCCCTTTCCCAAAAAAAGTTTGTGGTCACAGGTCAAAGTATTTGGGGGTACATCCTCTCCCCAAGTGGGCAGCCTGTCAAGTGAGGCCAGGGTGCCTGCTGGGCAGGGGCGAGGCCGTGGGTGGCAAGCGGGGTGCTATGCCGTGCAGCGCGGTGCCTGCGGGGGGCAGCACTGAGACTGGGTGTCGGACACGCGGCGCCCCTGCTGGCAGGCGCCCTCTTTGCTCACTGCTGCCCACCCTGCGCACCCGCAGCTCTTGCTGCCGGGACACGGGTGCGAGTGCCCGTATCAGGCTGAGGTGTGACACAGGCATCTCCGTGGGCGTGCCCCCAGAGGACCACCCCAGGGCACAGGGGTCTCAGCGGTGCCCCGAGGTGCTAGGGGGAGTCCCGCACGAGCTCACTTGGGCCCAAGGAGGTGAAGGCAGTAGGGTGGCCTGTTGAGGATCAGGATTCTTTCTTCTTGTTTTTGGATTTTATTTATTTTTAGAGAGAGGGGAGGGGGGAGAAGGAGAGGAAGAGAAACATTAGTGTGTGATTGCCTCTCACACACCCCTATTGGGGACCTGGCCTGCAACCCAGGCACGTGCCCTGACTGGGAATCGAACCGGTGACCCTTTGGTTCTTAGGCTGGCACTCAGTCCAGTGAGCCACACCAGCCAGGGCAGGATTGGAATTTTTTTTTTCTTTTTTAAGGTTTTATTTATCTATTTTTAGAGAGGGGAAGGGAGAGAGAAAGAGAGGGGGAGAAACATGAATGTGTGGTTGCCTTTCATGAGCCCCCTATCCAGGACCTGGCCTGCAACCCAGGCGCCCTAGGCTGGGTATCGAACCAGTGACCCTTTGGTTTGTAGGCCCGCAGTCAATCCACTGAGCCACGCCATCCAGGGCAGGATTGGGATTTTTTTTTAGAGAGATTTTATTTGTTTATTTTTTAGAGAGGGAAGGGAGGGAGGGTTGGGGGGGAGGGAGAGAGAGAGAGAAACATCAATGTGTGGTTGCTGGGAGACATGGCCTGCAACCTAGGCATGTGCCCTCAATCCACAGCCCGTGCTCAATCCACTGAGCTACACCAGCCAGGGCAGGATTGGGATTTTTAATCAGGACCTACAGGCTTGGGAATCAGCCCCCGAAATGCCCAGCAGTGGTAACGGGCACTTGGGCCCTGTGTACTGGGAAGGACTTAGGTGTGTGGATCTCCTGTGCGCGCCCACCCCTGAAAGCTCTCATCGTGACTGGGGGGGAGGGGCTCTGCCTGGGATCTGTCCCCCTGCTGTCCTCAGGTGCACAGCGTAGCCACACTTGCCCCACATGGCAGGTTTTTTTGTGTGATTGAGAACCTGGACCAGTCACAGGATCACTAAGACCCAGGTGGTGGCCTCGTCTGAGGAGTACCAGTTTCCCAGGGTGTAGGGACGGGAAAGCCGCGTGTGCAGCATTTGAGACCATGCTTTGCTGTTCACTGGGAGGGGACAGGTGGCCACTGGGACCACTGGGACTGCTGTGACAAAGTCCGGGGAGCGGGGCTTACGCACGACACCACTTCCTTTCCGTGGCTCCAGAGCCCGAGACAGAGTGTCAGGGGGAGCAGAGGGGCAAGGGGGCCAGTTCTCCGGGACCCCTCTTTCAGGGCGCTGGTCCTGTTCACAGAGCTCCACCCTTGTGACCTGAGCACCTCCCAAAGGCCCCCCGAACACCGCTGTGGGGGGTTTCCACATAGGAGTTGGGGGTGTACATGCAGACCACCGCAGGAGCCCCCTGGGTGCAGCAGTCGGGGAGACACCCGCGCCGCTCTGCAGAGGGTGCATGGGCCCACGTGCTGGTGGGCCCACTGGGGGGGCCCACCTGTGTTTGCACCAGAAGGGGGGTAGGGGCGGAGTGGCCACGCCACCCCCTGGGTGGACCAGCCCTGTCCCGAAGATTGTCTTGAGTGATGGGGTTGGCTGTCATCACCATGCACCTGTGCGGTGATCGTGCCCAAAGCAGCTGGGGCCGCGGGGCTGTTCTGGGCTTCCCTGGGGTCCTGAGGGGTCCAAGCAGTGGGCGCTCAGCTTCGTCAGGACAAGTGCTCCGTGGCCCCGACCTGACTGCTCATGCCGTGCGGGTGGGCCGAGGGTGGCCGCTGCTGGTGCTCGGAGTGCAGCCCTTTCAGGACGTCCCAAGCGATGGGGCTTGGAGAGCTTGGCGTGGTTAGTGACTGACTGCCCATCAGTGGGAGCTGGACTGTGAAAGGCTTTCTTTGAGGAATCCTTCTTCGTTCCCCTTTCTGTAGCTCGAGGAGCTGCTGGCTGGCGTCCACACGTCCCTCCTTGTCCACAGGAAAGGGGTGCCTACTTCCAGGCACGGGCACTGTGCACCTCAGGGCGGCCGTCAGGGCCTCCAGCTGACGCAGCCACGCTGGGGCTTCGGGGCACGGTCTCTGGAAGGCAGGTCCTGGCCGTTTCCGAGTTTGAATGGGGCGAGGGGTTTGGACACATACAGGGCTGCGAGTGACCAGCTAGAGTTGTACCGCTCAGCCTCGCGACTGTCACACAGCTGATGTCCGTGGGTTGCGTCTTAAGTGACGCGTCATGTTTGGGAGGGCACTTTCGGTTCTGCGTTAAGAAAGTTGCTTCGGGTAGCCCAGCATTTGAAGGGTGGCGGGCAGAGGCAGAGGGGCGGTTTGCAGACGCTTTTCTGGAAGGCAGCGCTCAGGGTCAGGTGGACTCTGACACCCAGGCCCGAGTCCGGGGGCCACACATGTGTGCTGCTCACACACTTGGAGAAGTGCCTTGTTCCTGGGGCTGTGCCCCGGCCCCTGGAGTCCCCGGGCCTCTCCTGGAGAGGCGGGCCTCCCCGGGAGATGCGAGCTCGTTCTCTGTGGCCGTCGTCTGCCTTCTCTGCTGAGCGGGCCGGGGGCTGGGGCTGCTGCTTCCCACGGCATCTTCAACAAGGCAGTTGAGGCCGTGTCCAGGAACCGCAGCCTTCTGCGCCGGCTTCCGGACGTGCCCGGGAGGGAGGGGACAGGGTGGCCAGCACCCGGGCTGCAGCCCAGGCAGGTGGCGCCCGTGGCAGGCAGGTGGTGTTTTCTCGGAGCTGAGGGTATGGGTCTCAGGAAAGCTACTGGCAGTGTCTGTTGCTCGTGGTCAAGTTTCAGCTTTCAGGTGAGCACCCGGGTTTGGAAAGCTCGAGTCGGTCGTGGTGAGTCTCTCCACGGCTTCCTGGTGGTGGGCAAAGCTGTGCAAGGAGGCGGTGCCGGTGCCGGTGCCGTCGGCACGTGGGTGTCCCGTCCTCCTCGTCACCCGGGGGACGTCAGTTGGAGCTCCGCAGCACTCGTCTCCGTGTGGCAGCTGGTGCTCGTGGCGCGACTCCTCGCAGCGTGGTGTGGGGGCAGAGGACACCCCGCCCGCCTGAGAAGTCCCATTCCGCACTGGCAGTAGCGACGCACTCTGCACCAACTGGACTCTCCGGGGCCCTGAGTTTTTAGGGGAGTAAAGAGGCCCTGAGACCCAGAGGTCGGGGAGCTGCCTTTCGAGAGCCTGGAGGGGCGGGTCTGGTTCCTGGGCCTGCGGCCCGCTGTCCACAGTGGCCGGGGTTTGCCAGCCGGAAAGCCCGTGGCCACTCTCTCGCCCCTGCTTCGCCAGCGGGGAGGGCTCGCCGCCGGGAGAACACTTGCCTTAGGGACGTGGGCAAATGTCCCCCCACTCTTCCCGTGTGTTCCTTGTTCCCCTCAGTCCTTGCTCTCCCGGGGTCCGGGGCGCTCACCCCTTGTCCTCGGGAGAGAGAGACTTGCTGCAGTAGTGGGCGCGTGGGGCTGCACATTGGTGCGGGGGCGCGGCGCTCGGTTGTAGCTGTGCTGCTGTGGTCTTGCCCGTGTGAGCTGGCGTTGCGTGGGAAAACTTTGGTGTTGCAGAGGAGTCAGTGGAAAGGAGTCCGTTCTGCGAGTGTGAAAACGTCCGACTGGTGAGCTGGGTTGTCCGAAGCAGTCTGGCAGGCTTTGAGTGTGAACTCATCTCACTGTGCTCGGCAGGAGTGACTGAGCGTTCCTGGTGGATTTTCCAGCACGCACGTCGGGTCAGGGCAGGGGTTGGTCCATCAGAGTGACGTGCACTCTATTTTTCACTCCTGAGAACACGTTACGGTTTGTTCTGGGGGCTGAAATGTGCGAGTGAGGGTTACTTCCAGTCCCTCCGCAGAAGTCCGGCTGCCCAGGCCCTGGGGTCGCCCCATTCGAGCCATCGGTGGCTGTGATGCGGTGAAATGGCAACTGTCACTTTAAGAGGAGGGGCTTCAGAATGTTTGTCATTGTTCTGGGTCACTAAGGAGACCACAGTTGCGGAGGCAGTTGGAGCGGGAGAGGTGGGTCTGGTGGGTCTGCGGGGCTGGGCCCTGGGGGGCTGCCGACTGAGAGCAAGCGGGGAGGCGCGCCCTCCCCTGGAGGGGGCTCCCTGCGCCGGGGGTGGGGGGGGCGCTGAGGCCAGCCAGGCAGGGCCCTGGAGGGGCGGCGTGGGGGAGGGTTTCAGCAGGCGTGGGCGGCAGGTCCCTCTGTGTGCAGTGAGCGAGGCCCCGGCAGTCTCTCCCAGGCGTCTGCCCGCCTGTGGCAGGGGCACAGGAGCGGGGTTCCAGTGTGGAGACGACAGCATTGGTTGGATTCCACTGCTTGGCCCTCTCACACTCTGTGTGTGTCTCTCTCGGGCTCCGCGGGGCTGGTCTGACTTGGCACCAGGGTCCCGCAGGGCAGCCACTGGGGCCTGGTTCCTGGGGGCAGGGCCTGTCCTCTTCCCGCCAGCGTCTGCCCGCCTCCCCTGGACCCACGTGGTTGTGTGTTTGCGTGTTCACGTGGTCTGAGTCAGCGCTTCAGGCGTGTAACCCGCCCGCTTCTGTTCTTTCAGGAGCTCTGCAGGCGCAGGCCCACGGCCGCCTGCGTCGGCGGCAGCGAGCTGCGACCGTCTGGCCGTGTCTGCGGCCTGCTGTTGGCTTGGGCCCAGCGCCTGCTTCAGCCAGGCTCCCGTTGTGTCAAGGACTTCCGGAAAGTTCCAGGCTCTCAGTGTCTGGCAGGTAGTTGTCCCTGGTGGTAAGGAGCCTCAGCCAGACCTCAAGCATCGGAATGTGTGTTTTCCGGGTCCGGCGTGGCGCTGCATGTGGAGGTGGCCCGGCTCGGCTTGCATGTTCCCAGAGTGTGGGGCGCGAGACCCTGGGAGCCGTTCTCTGTGCCTTCCCTGGACTTCTGTCTGTCCACATTCAGTCGAAGAAGGACTTTTCTGGGGTGTTCTGGTGGCCACATTCAGCATAGCAAAAGTGAAAAAGACTTCACAAATGAGCCATGTTAGCCCAAGCTGGAGAAAGTAATGGTTTGATTCAGAGCGTTCAGACCCTGTCTGCGCATCGGCCATGACGCCGTGCTTCCTTTCTGTGGTGTGTGCCCCTTCCCCAGCCTGCGGGGTCCCAGCTGCTCTGCGGGAGGCCTGCTGGCACGGGCCCCATGGGGGACCTCGAGAACGTCTCGGGAGACCAAGGGCTCGGCCCTTGCACGGGCTGTCAGACTTGCTGGGAACTCACTTGCAGGAGCAGAAACACTTCTCCTGGAAGTCAGGGTTCCAGGCTGAGGGCTCAGCAGTTTTAGCAGCTCCCAACACACGCACATGGGAGGAGTGCAGCCCCGCTGGGGTGAGGGGCACAGCGCTGGGCTCTCAAGGGTAAAGCTTCCGACCCCGTGAGGCCAGCAGTTCGGTGTGACCAGCTCAGGGTCACCAGCCTGAGCACTCTGCTTTGGAACCACCATGAGTCCCAGTGTAGTTCAGCTGACACCGCGGTGACCGGAGACATGGGGTGGCACCCGGGCAGACGCCATGGTCGTTCCGGCAAGCCTCTGCATGGTTGGGAGTGTGAGGCCAAGCTCCCCGGAGCAGGGTGCGCGGAGCCGGGCAGGAAACGGCGGTGGGCTTGGTGGGAAGCAGAGTGGGTTGGGGTGCGTGTGGTTTTGAACAGCGTGTTCTCCGTGTCTCGAAGGTCTTCGTTCTGCACCAGCCCCGTCCTGGGATGGAACGTGGCGTGGCGTCCGAGTCCCCACTGGCGTTTCCACACTACTGAAGGCCGGACTGCCTGGACAGGAGCTCTCAAGGTACTCACTGCGCGTCTGGGCCACCTCGCTCCAGACGGGCTCCCGTTTTTGGAGACACGGCCGTCCGTGGTCTGTTAGAAGGAAAGGGGAGGAGGAGAAGAGAGAAGAAACACACGGAAGCCTGGGCCAGTCTTAGTGAGTGCTCCGGCTACCTGCTGCCGCGTTAAAACTGCCCCTCCCCAAATCCGTTCTCTTGTGTGTGAGGAGTTGGGATTTAGGGCGCAGCAGGACCCGGCCCAGCTGGGGTGGGTCCCACACACCCTCTCCAGCCTGGGGGCTCGGGGCTCCGGGCTCCGACCTGGGATGGGCAGCCAGGCCTCGCGTCTCCTGGACCCAGGACTGGCGCAGGGTTCTGCCCGCTGGGCTCCGAAGGCAGAGCCGGCCCGTCTCAGAGAGGGTGGCGTGGGCTCCGAGACCCCAGGCAAGAGTGCCAGCGAGCCGGCAGCCACCTCCTGTGCCCCGGAGCAAGCCCTTCCCCGGTCCTGTCCTTGCCCCCACACCCACGGCTCACCTGGCGCCTCCTGCTGCCTCTTCTGTGAGCCCTTGTTATAAGCAGCTCAATGGCAAAGCCGTAGGTTTGCTAGGGGCTTCTGTTTACTCAGTAAGAAAATTTATTTATTTACTTTTAGAGGGGAAGGGAGAGAGAAAGAATAGGAGAGAAACATCACTGTGTGGTTGCCTCTTGCATGCCCCCTATGGGGGACCTGGCCCACAGCCCAGGCAAGTGCCCTGACCGGGAATCAAACTGGCGACCTTGCAGTTTGCAAGCTGGTGCTCAGTCCACTGAGCCGCACTAGCCAGGGCTATTTTTCTTTTTTAACGTTCGATATGTAACAAGATTCTCTTCGAGAGTCACCTCGAGTTATGTCCCGTGCCACACTCGAGGAAACCCTGGCCACGGCACTTGCATGGCTGGGGGGGCAGGAGAGCGCTCCTGCGGCGCCCCTGCACGGGGGTGGCTGGAGGCTGCGTGACCCTCGCTTGGCGGCCCCTGCGCCCTTGCTGCAGGCGCAGCCTCGTTAACGCTGGTCGTGGTTCGGTTGCATTTCTCCATCAGGCATGGATGAGAAAGGTGACCCGAGCCGTGAGGAAGCCCCCAAGGTCATCAAACCCACCAGCAAAGAGTTCAGGAAAACGTGGGGGTTCCGGAGGACCACCATCGCTAGACGAGAGGGCGCCGGGGACACGGAGCCGGACTCTGCGGGTCAGCAGCCCCGGCAGCAGCAGCAGGGCCTCTCCTTGCGGCGCAGCGGGCGCCAGCCGAAGCGGACTGAGAGGGTGGAGGAGTTCCTCACGACTGTCCGCCGCAGGGGCAGGAGGGCTCTGCCTGTGTCGCCCGAGGACCCTGGCGAGCCCACCTCCTGCCCAGCCACAGATGCCGAGACCGCCTCGGAGGGGAGCGTGGAGAGCGCCTCTGACGGCAGAGGCGGGCCCGGGGCCAGCCCCGCAGGTGGCAAGGAGCGCCTGGCCTCGGCCGCGAAGGCCAGAGGAGGCGACAGTGAGGACGACACTTCCGACAGCGACAGCGATGGGTTGACCTTGAAAGAGCTTCAGAATCGCCTGCGGAGGAAGCGAGAGCAAGAGCCAGCCGACCGGCCCCTCAGAGGTCCCCTGAGTCGCCTGAGGAAGAAGCATCGGGAGGAGGACCCAGGGGGGAGTGCAGACATGCAGGCGGCCGACGTGGCGGACAGCTCCCCGCCGCACGCGCAGGAGCTCACGGCTGGGCAGGCAGCGACCGACGGCCGAGAGAGGGTGTTGGAAGGGCGTGCGGCCCCGGGGGCTGGCGGGGAAGGCCCCCGAGGCTCTGGCCGGCACAAGCCGGAGTGCGAGGCGTACGACCCCAGTGCTCTCTACTGCATGTGCCGGCAGCCCCACAACAACAGGTGCGTCCTGGGCGGGGGTCCTCATGCGGAAGGTGGCGGGAGAGGCTTCCGTCCGGTGTCACACTGCAGAGCCGGGTTGGGGGAGCAGCCTGTGCGGTTGGAGGTGCCGGGCGAGGCGAATCATTCGAAAGGATTCTGGAGCCACACGCCGCGTGCACGCGCTGTGGTCACCACTGGCCCTGGGGGCCCTTTGCCGCGTCGGTCTCGGCAGCCCCGTGTGGCCCACGGACAGTGTGGGAGGTGGCAGACCGGGTATCGCTGTCACCCCAGAGGTCCCAGGGCACTGTTCCAGTGCCATTCAGGGACCGAGGTCGGGTCCACTGGGTGGAGAAAGGCACTTGCTCTTTCACAGGGATGGACGGAAGCAGGAGGGTCAGGGGCCAGGACGGAAGCCTGTGGCTCACTCAGAAGGCCCCACGCAGACACGGGGGGCACGCTTGCTGCCTTGCAGGGGAAGGGCGGGTCCCACCCTCCCATTCCCCCGCTTGTCTGGGCGAGTGTGCACCTTCAGTAGGGCCAGGGCGGGCTCAGGTCACGGGTGGTACGTGGTACGTTGGAGCATGCTAGCACATTGATGGTACACGATGGACCCTGTTAGTACATTGACAGTACATGATGGCACATTGGTGGTGTGGGATGGTACATGATAGTACATACTAGTACGTCGATGGTATATGATAGTGCATTCATAGTACGTGCTAGTATGTTAATCATACGCGTGAGTGCATTAGTCATACATGCTAGTGCATTGTGCACACTGGTACAATGATGGTACATGGTAGTACATGCTAGTACATTGATGCTATATGCTAGTATGGTAGTACACACTAGTACTTTGACGATACATGCTAGTGCATTGACCACACGTGCTAGTATGTTGGTATGTGCTGGTACATTGATGGTACATGCTAGTACACTGATGGCACATGCTAGTATGTTGATGGCATGTGCTGGTACATTGACAGTACATGATAGCACATGGGTGGTACAGGATGGTACATGCTAGTAAATGCTAGTACATTGGTGGTACATGCTAGTGCACTGCTAGTATACTAGTGCGTCGGTGGAACATGTTGGTACATTGATCACACATGCTAACATGTTGATCATACATGCTAGTGCATTGGTAGTACATGCCAGTATGTTGCTGGCATGTGCTGGCACATTGATGGTGCACTCTGGTACACTGATGACACGTGATGGTATGGTAGTGCATGCTAGTACGCTGGTGGCACGTGGTAATGCACTGACGGCGTGTGCTAGTGCACTGGCGGTACATGCTAGTACGTTGATAGTATAGGCTAGTATGTAGTATGTTCATAGTACATATTGGTGTGTTGTGCTGGTGTGTTGATGGTACGTGCTAGGACGTTGATAACACACGCTAGTGCACTGGGGGTGCGTCCAGCACTGAGTGTGCGTGTCTTGTGTCCACCCTGCTACCTCCCGGCTCTAGGTTCATGATCTGCTGTGACCGCTGTGAGGAGTGGTTCCACGGCGACTGTGTGGGCATCTCGGAGGCACGTGGGCGGCTCCTGGAGAGGAACGGCGAGGACTACATCTGCCCCAACTGCACCATCCTGCAGGTGCAGGATGAGCCGCGCGCCGAGGCCGCTGGCCCGCAGGAGGCCGGGCTGCCGCCCGCCGACCCCGATGGTGCAGACTGCACGAGCATGGGCACCGTCGAGCAGAAGTCCAGCGAGGACCAGGGGATAAAGGGGCGGATCGAGAAGGCCGCGAACCCGAGCGGCAAGAAGAAGCTCAAGATCTTCCAGCCGGTGGGTCCTGCTGACAGTGCCGCAGGGGGAGGGCAGCCGCGCAGCTGGCTCTCCGCGGAGAAGCGCCATGCTCTTCTGGGGGCGCTCTGGGCCCCCCACCCGGCACGGTGTCCGTGGAGGGCGGGCTGGAAGGAAGGCCGTCCTTCCTGGGCTCTGGGGGCCGGCCCTGCCACTCGAGCGGCTGTCCAGCCCAGGCACTGACTGGGGCTGGGTCCGCCCCTTAAGTGGACTTGCTGGTTAGGAGGTCCCTCCTGCCGTGTTCCCGACAGACCCCGTGTAGCACGTCCTCGTCGGGCCGGAGTGCGAGTGGCCCCGTGGCCCCGTGGCCCCATGCCGTCTTGACAGAACTGGTGCCCTTGCATCGCCCTTGCTGGGATGCCCAGGGTGGTGGTGGCGGCAGCAGCCCCAGCTGAGTGGCAGCCTGGGCTGATGGATGACCTCAGTGGGGGTGTGGCGGGGGTGTCCCCAGGCCGCTGTCTGCGACTCCTGTCGTGTCTGCCTGTGCCGGCTCTTGAGTCCCCGCTCCCTCAGCTGGGGTGCAGGCCCCTTTGGGGCTGTGATTCTTCATTCTCCTCCTGGGGGCCCCTGCTGCTGGGTCGGGGGGCTGGTGGGGAAGGCAACCTGCGGCGCTGCCCGAGCCTGTCCTCCATCAGGGCCCAGTGGGCAGAGGGTTGGGAGGCGCCATGTGGAAAAGTGTCGCTGCCCTTGCAGCCTGTGCTGTGCTGGCTGCAGCGAAGGGGCTGGAGGGTCTGGGCGGCTGTTGCGAGGTGTTCGCAGGCCCCGAGGGGAGGGCAGCACGCAGTGCCTGTGGTTGGTCAGGAAAGGAGACAAAGAAGTAAGTCGGTGGGAAAGGTCATCTGAACTTTGTGTCTTTGTTGTCTGTGTTTGAGACTAAGTTTAAATTTCACCTTGAGTGAAACGTGGGTTCTAGGGAGGAAAAACAGTTGACTTGGCTCACGTGCATTTGAGGGTGTTTTGGTGTGTGTTCTGTCCTGACCACCAGCACGCAGTCTGCGGTTAGAAACAGACACCGCAGCCGAGTGGGAGGCGCAGGCTCCTCTCTCTGGGCCCAGTCTCCACAAGCCGGGACCCAGAGTCAGGCTGAGCCAGGCCCCACTGGGGCCCATTGGAGGCTGCAGCACAGAGGCCCGTGGGGCCGGGCTCTCGGGCTGGGCGAGGGCAGAGTCGCTTCTCAAGGGGCTCAAGTGGCTCAGTGCTTGTGACGCGTCCCGGGTGGTTTCTGTGGCGTCTGTTGTTGGTCTGAGTGCAGACCTAACGGGGTGTCCTGGTCTCTCTAGCAGCCTTGGGCACAGGGCCTGCATGGCAGGGCCGCTCCCTTCCACACGAGCCCTGCTGCCCCCCGTGCCGTGGTTCAGGGCCCTCATCACGTCCCAGGGGGGCCTGCCTGCCTGACTGTGGGTGCTGGTCACCCTCCTGAGAAGGGACACGGGCTCTGAGTCCTGGGGGCGAAGGCCAGGGCTCCCTTCCAGCTGTGTCACTTGCTGTCAGTGTCTTGACTGAGAGCTGTGCCCTGGGCACTGGGTGCCGCCGTGCATAGGCACCACCGTGCATGGGCACCGCCACCGCTGGTCTGAGGTCACGTGTTCTGTCCCGCAGGCCGCAGACGGTCCTGCCGCTGCCAGGTGCATTGGGCCGGGTTGTGCGCGCGCGGCGCAGCCCGACTCGGTCTACTGCAGCAGCGACTGCATCCTGAAGCACGCCGCGGCCACCATGAGGTTCCTGAGTGCGGGGAAGGAGGCCAGAGCGAAGCCCAAAGAAAAGGCCAAGGCCAAGCTGGAGAGGCTCATTCTTCCAAAATGCAGCGTTCAGGTAGGCTAGCCCAGACCTGCCACTGGAGCCGCCCACGCATCAGCGTGTCCACGTCCCAGCCCCGCCGGCTCGTTTGCGGAGTGTGGGGGACAGCAATGTGGGTGTGGGTTGGGTCCTGTCACCTCCCACGCTGTTCCCCACCCCGCCGCTGGCCCTGTCTCAGAATTGCCAGTGGGCACATGTTCTCTCGTTCTCTGTGCTCTGCCCGGGTGGCTGATGGCTGTCCCTCTGTCCTTTGGGCGGCCGGTGCGGTGGGCGTGGGCCCCTAGCAGGGCTGCCGCGCCCCCCCCCCCCCCCCCCCCCCCCCCCCCCCCCCCCCCCCCCCCCCCCCGTGAGCCCTGGCTCTTGGACCAGCTGGTCTGGGTCTTGGTCTCAGGCACGAGGGGTCTGGGGAGGGCCAGAGTGTTCAGAAGTAACGGCGCCTGCCCTCCTCTTGAAGGCCGTCCTGGAGTCAGCTCAGATGGCCTGGCCGCCCCCGTGGTGACCGCCACTGCTCTTGTGACATGCAGGCCTGGGGGGACTTCTCCTGACACATTCACGTGCTCATGGAGCCTTCCGGTGGCCTTGGGTTTAAAGCCGGGGATTTTGAGTCAGCTGCTGTGTTGCAAGAGTGACCGTGTGGGGTGGCAACAGAGTGCACAGGCCTGTGGGGACCTTGGTCTTCTCGCCCAGCCCCACGCCCCACTCTGCTCACGCCTCCTTTCACAGCCTGCTCCGGCAGCCTGCTCCATGCAGCCCTGGCTGCCTGGTGCCTCCTCAGGGTGACGGGTGGCTCTGCGCCGTGCTTTCGCGTCAGAGGTCGAGTTGCAGGGGCCAGGATTTCAGCCCCTGTGGGACGTGAAGGCACGACACAGCCACGTGAGGGGCTGGCCGATGACGAGTAGAGCTGAGCGCTGCTGCTGAGTGGTCATGGCACCTGCCCACGGGAGGCCAGGCAGGGGCTCCTTGTGGCACTGCGCACACCCTCGTCGGGAAAGGGGGTGAGCAGTGGCTCGGCGCTGATCTGCTGAATGACGGGGGTTTTACCAATTGCCCAGGCAGGAGTTAAGGTCTCTGTGCACAAGAGACCGATGCCGGCTCCGGACAAGAAAGAGAACTCTGTGAAGAGGGCAGCAGCGGCCCCCGCCAGGAGCGAGGTCCCGGCGAAGGAGGCGCCTTGGGAGAGCAGCACGCCGTCCTGGGCCAGCGACCACAATTACAATGCAGTGAAGCCGGAGCAGACCGCTGCCCCGCGGCCGTCACTGTTGTGTAAATGTATGTATCTCCTAGGGGTGGCCTCTGGACCCTTCCCTGTCTCTCTGCACGGCCGTCCCCTCGGGACTGTCCAGAACTAGCAGGTGCAGCCACACTCAGTGCTGCCGTTCCCAGGATAGACGCACACGCTCTGGAGCCCCGTGGGCTCACCTCAGCCCGTTTCCCACAAAGCCCTTCAGGGCGCAGCGCTGAGTGGCGCCCGGCAGTAGAGGTCTAATCTGACTGTGTTGCCAGGCGCGGGTAAGTATCTGTGTTGTCGGCAGCACAGTGCAGTGAGCGGGCACGCTTGCCTCCTGCTCCAAGTTCATTGCCATTCCTGCGGCAGGTGCCTTCCTGTCCCAGCCCCGTCGGCCATGCGGGGTCCCGCACTGCCACAGGGCACGTGTGGCCATCACTTCCTTTGTGTGTCCTGGGGTCTCTCTGTAAATCAGCACTGCACTGAGAGCCCTTGGCAGTCCCGTTTCTGAGCGGACAGAGTCCCCACGCCTAGCCCACACAGCACACACCCACACCACACGCGCCGCAGCGAGGCGGCCCCTCCCCGGGCCGCGCTGGTCCCAGGTAAGTGGGTGCTGTGGCCTTGGAGCAGGCTGCCACAGGGCCTGGCCCCTGACCTCGCTGGACGCCGGGCCGGCCAGGCCTTGCCCCACCGCCACCCCAGGGAGGGGTCAGGGTGCTTCCAGCCTGTCTTTGAAACCCCAGGCCTGCTCCGCAGCACTGTCCCCCACTTCTGCAGCCCCACGCTCCAGAGCTGGGTTCCGGAGATGTAAGTCGGTCTGCGGGTGCACCTCATTCTGCTGACTAGGGTCGTCTCTGCTCTATTTTTATTGATGCTGTCTTTGTCCCTATTTCACGCCTCTTTAAAAAGCACCGGAAGCTTAAAAAGCCCTGAATTCCAGGGCTGGAGAGGAGCGTGGCCGCCTCCTTTCAGTCCCCTGTGTCACCGAGGGTGGGGCTGTGCAGGGGGGCTGAGCTGGTGGGGTTAGAGGAGGAAACTAGAGACTTGCTTCAAGGATGCCGGTGGCCCGAGACCCACGTAAATTGCAAAGCAATACTAGATTTTGGAATACAATTCAGAAATGAGTTGTTAAACAGTTACCTGCGTGTATTAAAGTGAGTTTGACACACCTCGGGTTGTCGAGCTAAGAATTTCATGCTGACAACGTTGTCTCAAGTTTTCATTAAGTTCCAGCACCTCTACGAAGTAGCACTTTGACAGAGGCCGTGAACATATGTGAACGCACGCACCACTCACGTGTGAGCGGGTGGGGGTGGTCACGCTGGAGTCCCTCGTCAGCGTGCCGTGCTCTGGGTGGGTCACAGGCACGAGGCGGAGTCGGGAACGCTAGCACAGCAGCCGCGGCCCTGGCAGCAAGCTCCCACCTGTTGACTAGCGCTGGGAGGCTGCCCGGGGCACCTCCTGTGGGGGGTGGGGGCGGGATGGCTGTCCTCCTATGCTCGCCCACTGATCTGGGGGGGGAGGGCAGGGCTCCCTGAGGGCCTGACTCCGGCTCGCAGACTGACCTCCGTTTCTGCTCACCTCTGCTCTCCCACATCAGTTCCTCGCTGAAGCGCGGCAGCCTCAGCGGGCAGGAAGTCGCAGCAGACTAAGGACTGACCCTTCCTCCTCGCACACTGACCCCTCGCAGTGTCAACCCATGGCACCCAGAACTGGTCGCATAGGGGAGGTTTTTGAGCTAGCTGCTTTTGGTTTTGTTTTTGTTTTCTTTTTTGTTGTCCCAGCAACGCCATCTTCACCAAAGATGAGTGGGGGGACAGGGAGAGGCACACTGGGAGGGTGCCAACATCAGCCCGGTGAGTTGCCACTGCGGGTCCACCTCTGTCCCCGGCCGCCCCGTCACTGCCGCGATGGCCGACAGGCCGCCCGCCTCCCCTGCCGGCTGCAGACCAGGCTCTGCCAGGCTGGCCTGGGCACCTGGACCCTCGTTCTGCCCAGAGAGCCGCACGCACTCCTGGAGGCGCCCTGTGCGCCCCCATGCCTTGGATCATGGGTACGAGGACGCCACGGTGGTGCCCATGCTGGGGGACCCTCTATTAGATGGGGGTGGGCCTGTTTCCTCATCTCACGAAGAGCATCGGCAGGGCCTCCATGTTCTCAGGGCAATTCTGTTAACACCTGTCCCCACCGAATTTTTAAAATCGCTCTTGAGGTTTCCCGCATTTGTGGAACATTTGGTTTTAAAGTTTCTCCCCCAAACCCATCGTTCCTGTACTTTTCAAGCCGTGCTTTCCTTCTGCCCCCTGCCAGCCTTCTCCCACTGCCGTCTAGGCGTGGAGCGGGGAGCAGAGCCTTTCTGTCCAGAGGCCCCCCCGGGGTGCTGGGCAGCGCAGTGGGGCATCTGGCACTCACACTCACAGGTGCGGGCCCACAAGTTTTGGGCCCTCAGGTGGCTCCTTAAGTGACTTACAGGCCTGGGGATCTGAGCAGATTTTTATTGAAATAGGAGTTTTGAGAATGAAAACAGGAAGCCCTATGAGGACCTGAGGACCCCAGTCAGCCCCGCACCCTGCCCCAGTCCGGTGCGGCTCGAGGACGGCCACACGCTGTGCCCAGGTGCACAGAGGGTGTGGCCCTGCATGAGGCGAGGGCTCCAGGAGCACATTGCACACCACCTCGGGGCATGCGTGTTTCCCATGAGAGACGTGTGGAGGGTTCTACAACCCGAGCACATTCTGTAGACATTTAGAGGGAGGGTGGGGGTCCTGTGTGTGACCAGCTGCATGAGCCATTTGCTTCTGTCTCCTGAATTGTCCGAGGCAGTGAGATGTGGCTGGAGACAAAGCAGGCTTTACACTCGAGCCAGGCTCGACCTCCATGGCACTCCCGTGTCCCTGGCCGTCGGGGACATTCTCTTGGCATTTCACGTGCACCTTTTACAGCACTGGAATAGCCACCTCCTTAGGAGATCAGCTTGGGGGAAGGTTTCACATGCACACAAACCGCCAACATCGCGAGGAAACCCCTTAGCACAGGTGCTGCTGCCCCTGGGGAGGCTCTGAGTTTCCAGCTCCGACAGGTGCTGCTCTCACCTGCTCTTCGCAGCCCTTCACATGACCTAGTGGCACTGGGTCCACCCTAACGCTGACGACCGGTGCTCCGGCGGCATCAGCGCCTGCCAGAGTCCAGGCCACTCTGGGCATGCCGCCGCCGCTGTCCTGCACTGGGCCTCAGGGGTCTCAGGTGCCCTCGGCTGCGTTGGGAACCACTTCCCAGCCTTGATCTCGGAGGGAAAATCACGCACGTAGTTGTGTTCTGAGCTCCCTGGGAACTCAAGAAGTACACTGAGAAGACGGATAAGTTTTGCCACTTCTGTTCATTTAAGTGAAGGTGGGGGCGGCTGCCACTGTGCGGGCAGACCCCGAGGAGCTCCGCAGGAAGAGCGCCCAGGTAACTGACAGCCACCCGGGCCTCCCCCCAGCACCCACGGTTCGCAGGGAGGGTGGAAGACTCCTGAGCCCTATCCTGAGACAAGGTAGTAAACGGCCAGATCAGGTGGTGGCAGTCTGACTGCAGCCTTAGGACCAGGGGGCCGCCTGGGGCCAGCCACGGTGGCAGGAAGGCATTGGCCAAGTTCCCCAGGCCACCACACCACTGGGGTGTCTGCCAGTCCCCTTGAGTGACACACCCAGCTCCCATGGGGCCTTGATCACATGTCACCCTGGTTGTGTTGAGTAATTGGACCCTTTAAAAAAAAACCCAAAAACATTTTCTTAAAGATTTAGGGAGAGGGGAAGGAAGACGGAGAGAAACACCAATGAGTGGTTGCCTCTTGTGCGCCCTCTACTGGGGACCTGGCCTGTAACCCAGGCATGTGCCCTGACTGGGAATCGAACTGGGGACCCTTTGGTTCACTGCCCAGTGCTCAGTCCACTGAACCACACCAGCCAGGGCTGGGCCGGTTTTTTCCTCTGCTACCAATCCAGCATGGATGTTCAAAACCCTACGTGAGGCTTCAAACGGGGAAGGGCATCAGCCAGGTGCACATGGGATCTCTGGCAAGTGTCCCAGGAAGAGGCCTGCACACCTTTGCACTGAGGGCGAGCTCGCCCAGGGCGGCTTCGAACACAGCAACCAGCAGAGAGCTGCATGCCCCAGAGCCTCAGCTTCCAGGAGCGCGCCTTCACGCTCGACTGCTCAGGAGCTGGTGTGTGCCAGCAGCAGCAAACCAGTGCTTTATTGTGCTGCTGGAAGAATAACTCGAAATACTTAAGCAAACGCACAAAAGCGAAGTGGTTTCTCTCGCTGCTGTTCTTGGTTTCTCACGCTAGGAGGGCTCCTGACTGGACAATTGCACGAGGAGCTTCCTCATACCCTTCCCGCTGGGCAGGCCGGGGCGCAGCTGACAGGGTTCCCGCCCTCCCGCCCCCACCATGGCCCCCACTGTGGCCGCAAGCGCATCTGGGCTACGGAGCCAGTTCCCACAGGGGCGGCTTCCTCGGTCAGCGGAGGGGCGTGCAGGTGTGGGGCGCGGGCCGAGCCCCAGGTCTGGGCGGCTCGGGGAGGGGGCTCCCCTGCGGGGCCTCCAGCCACTCCTCCGCACCTGCAGTGTGGGGGGCCTCCTGTTGCCCTAGACATTTGATCTCACTGGCGGTCCCAACCAATCACCCACAAGCAGCAACTGCCACAGGCATCGGCATGACTGCCTGTGGCTGGGGGTTTCAGGGGAAAGGGCCTCGTTTGGGTGGGACGAACTCTATCTAACGCAGTCTGTGATTGAGGGGCTGCCTGCTGGGTGCGGGTGCTGGGCCTCTGCTACGACGCCCCGCGACGCCCGTCCCTGGGTGTGGACGTGCGGGGCTGTGCTGGTGGGGTGCACCCCGACGTCCGCTCCCAGTCGTCCTACAACCCCACCTGGGCACCTGCACAGCCTCCACACGGGGGACAGGGCAGCACCGCCGGTACAGACCTGTGGCCTCTCCTCTCCACGGAGGCCCGCCGGTGCCACCCAGTGGCCACGCAGTGCCACAGCCCGCCTCGCGGTGTGACAAGGGCCCTTCACTTCACGCTCACTGGGAAACGAGCCAATTAGAGTCGCTGAGGGTTGGTTCCTGGGAGCACCAGCCTGCCTGGCTCTGGCCTCGCCCTGGCCTTCCGGTCTCACCACAGATGGGGCCTGGCCCTCGAGCAGTCTCACTGCCCGCAGCTGCTGAGGTACCAGCTGGCTCCCCGAGTCAGCCGGGCCGGGAGCTGGCAGCAGGCAGGCCCAGGTGTGAAAGCTGAAGGCCCCTTGGCCGCCAGGGGAGCCCAGTCAGGCGCGTCCCAGGGCGGCCTCTGCCACCACTGCTGACGCCGCCAGCTGTGTCACTAGGCCAGTGGGGACTCCGGCAGCTCGTGGGGTGGCCCCTGTCCCTGAGGCCACCCCAGCGTGGTATGTGCTGCTGCGGCTCCAGAATGGGCTCCTCCTCCCTGGTTACCACGGCACTCCCTGCCCTTCTGAAGAGCCACATGCACCTGGAGGGCGGACAGGAATCTGGGCAAGGGTCTGCGAGTCTGATTGTCGTCCACTCAGAAACAGCCGTGTTTCTCGCTGTCAGAACCTTCCAGTGCTGCGCCAGGGTCCCTGTCGTGCCTGCGTGTCCCAAGTGCAGCTTTCAGTGGGGCCACGGGTGCCAGCGGGGGCGGTCGTGGAGTGTAGGTGTTCAAGTATTTTAAATGCCCCTTCTCTGTAGACGAGGGGCTTGGCTGGCCTGCCGCTGGAGTCCACAGCCTCGGGCATTTCACCCATGATTTTTTGAGTGGTGTCTGTTGATGCCTCCGGGGGCAGACAGGGCCAGTGAAGACTGACTTTGAAAAGGCAAGAGGAACTTTACAAAACAGCTTGGTGGTTCAGGAAAGCTGTCCCTTGCACTTTAAATAGGTCACGAGTGTTCACTGACGGTCAAGGGACCGTCGGTGGGTTTTCCCTGAACGAGGGAGGAAGCACCAGGTAGACCAGAACCTCGGACCTTGGGTTCTGACCTGGAGAGGGGCCCAGAGCAGACACCGCTGAAGTTGACACTGTCTGCCGCCCAACACGAGAATGCCACACACAAGGACTGTGCAGGCCCTGCCGTGGCACAGGTGTCCTGGGTGTTCGAGTCTGCCCCGGGTGCTCTGAAGCACCGGGGCCGGCGTTCCAGAAGCGGTCAGGGCACTACTCCGACTCCCTGCGGGGCTGTGCCTGTGCAGGGCGCTGCTGGGCTGGTTCCAGGCCCCCGCTGGCGTCTTCGGTAGCCCATCCCTCTGGCTGGGGCCCGGCCACCTCCCCTTGCCCGCCGGTGCCTGGGATGCTCAGGCCCCTGGCTCCTTGCTGCGCTCCTGCCCACCCCAGCCTTCGCCCTGTTGCCAAACCTGAGCCCAAGGCCCTGCAGGGAGGGTGCTGCCGCCCTCCTCCGTGTCCCAGCTGGCAGAGGTGGGCTCCCAGGCGCTGACCTGCGGTGACTCCTTGCATGTGTGAACTCGACCTGGCCAAGCAACTCGTGTAGAAAGCGTGCTTTCGTCTTGTCCCTGCTGCCCCGTCTGTTCATCCGACTCTAGTGGGCTTTACCTAGAGGCCCAGTCCCACGAGAGCGAAGCCTTTCGAGGTGTGGTGTGGTGACAGTGTGGTGACCACCAGCAGGGCTGGTGGGGCGGCTGGCTGGCTGGCGCAGGCCTGGGGGTGCCAGGGCAGGGGTCGGGCTGGGGGGGCTGTGGGAGGAAAATGCGGCTTTAAAGTCAGACTGGTGCTGGAGACCATGGGCTTGTAACTCGCTCTGGCGTCCGGGGACAGGCGGCGCTGCCGCAAACTTCGTGAAGTGAGGTGGTTTCGTCCCTCCTACAGAGCGGAAGGAACGTGGGGTCCGTGTGTGCTGCGAGCAAAGCCCGTGCTGGAAGGGGGAAGTCCTCCCAGGTGGCAGCCTGGCCCTCTGCCAAGACGGGCACAGCTGCTGCTGGTGGCTGCTGGGGCGGGGCTGGGAGAGCTCCGGAAGGGCTGCTCTGCAGGCGGGGTGGGCCCCTCTGGTGGGTTTCAGACGCCCCCATTCACCGGGGGTCAAAGGGGGCCCTGATGACTGGCGACTGAGTGGTTTTTCATCTCTGGGTGGAATGGACAGAGCATCTGCTGAAGCCCCCACTTGGGGGCTTGGGAGCTTCAGAGGCTCGTGCTGCCCTGGTGGTTTGAGAAAAGCCTGCACCTGGCTGGGTGCCTGCCCCACAGGCTCCTGTGCGAGCCGCTCTGCTCCCTCGGCCCGCCTGCTCCCGCCGAGAGCAGCGGCCTTCTGCCTCTGTGCCGGCTGGCTGCGGCCTGCGGCCCTCGGCCCGCGGCCCGCCCCGGGGCCGGGGTCAAGCCCCGTGGCCGCGTGGTCTTGTCTATCTGAGACTGAGCTCTGAGGGTCCAGCAGGCTGCCGGGGTCAGTGTCGGAGGACGTGCTGCTGCAGAACCTCCTGTGCAGGCTGGAGGGTCGGGACAGTGTTGCCAGGTCTCGTCCACGGCTCTCGTGCACCGCATGCGCTGCGGTGAGGTCCAACCAGGACTTGCACGCAGCTGGCGGGCGTGAGCTGGGGGGTTTGCATGTGTGGCCACAGGGTCAGTTCTCATTGCCTTGGTGTGACGGTGACCGGCGCTCCTGGTGCTGCAGGCTCCTGCCAGCTCTGCTGGGTTGCGTCAACGTCACCGCGCTGACTTCTGTCCACAAGAGTGATGGACACCTGGGGGGGCCCCCATCCCCACCCACAGGGCTCTCACTAGTCTTTCCCAAGCCTCGCAGTTGGGGGAGGGGTCTGCCTGACCCTCCCTGGAAAGCTGTTTCTCAGAGTCACGTTTGTAAGGAAAGTGCACGTGAACTCCTGAGGGAAGTGCTCCCCTCGCCTCCCTGCGTGCCACGTGAGGTTCGCCTCTTTTCGAGCCTAGCTGGGCGGGGGGAGGGCGGCCGGTGCCGCACGACGGCACAGGAGGGGTTTCTTCCCAAAATGAAACATGGGTACAGCCCTCGGGAAACGCCGTGCCCTGCGCGCGGCGCCCCCCTCAACACCCCCAGGACCCCCTGGCCTCGCTGACGTTGCGTGTCCTTTGCAGCTGCAAAGGAGGACCGGCCTGTGGAGGGGAGCGCAGCGGCCACCGGGCCGAGGAAAGGGGCCACCCCGAGCCCGGCCTCGGGCAGCAGGCAGCCCTCGCCCCGGAGACTCCTGCCGAAGAAGTCGCCGCCTTTCACCAGCGCGGTCAAGCCAGCCATCAGGAAGCTGCCCGCGGGCTTCACGGGCTCAATCCCCAGGCGGCCGTGGCCCTCGGCCGCCCCCTTGGGCAGTGCTCCCTCCAGCAGGCAGGCGGGGCTGGGGCCCAGCGCTGCTGCCGCTGCTTCCAAAAAGCTGCCAGGCTCCACCGCCCTGGGGGGGGCCACCAGGAAGCCCATGGCGGCCTCCGTCCCCTTGGCCTCCCCAACTCCTGGCCGCCTGGGGACCTCAAACACCGCCCCGTCACAGCCGAATTCACAGATCCGGCAGAACATCAGGCGCTCCCTGAAAGAGATCCTGTGGAAGAGGTAGGCTGTCCAACTCGGGCGCAACGGGCTGCTGGCGAGGTGCGAGGCCTGCGGCCCCGGCTCACGCCGCTCCCCTGTCCCCCCCAGGGCCAGTGACAGCGACGACCTGACAATGACGGAGAGTGAGGTGGGGAAGGTCGCCCTGCACATTGAGAAGGAGCTGTTCAGCCTGTTCCGTGTCACCGACAACCGCTACAAGAGCAAGTACCGCAGCCTCATGTTCAACCTCAAGGACCCCAAGAACCAGGTGGGTGCCCCAGGCCAGGCCGGTCCTCCTTCTGCCGGGGCCAGCGCGGGGCTCTGGCACTCAGGGTCACATCCCCGGACCGCCCGGCACTGTGAACTGCCCTTGCCCTCTCGTGGAACCCGGCCACAGGCCGTCCGTCTGTCCGTCATCATGCTCGTCCCCACCCACCGGGGAGGGATCTGTACCGCCACACGTGGGTGGCCCCAGAGCAGAGCTTGCATTCTTCCTGGGAGGGCGCGGGTGCCCCCACATCTGGGCGGCCTCAGGCACCTTTCCTGCCTGGGGCTGTGGCCCAGCATCAGCTGCGTGAGTCTGTCTGCCCGGGTTTCCCGCGGGGCTCCGTAGGCAGCGCTATGCGCACAGTGTGGGGAGGGCACTTCGCTCGCAGCAGCTGGGGGCGGGCACTGCCGTCCCCATGGGTCTCAGAGACAGTCCGCCTGCTGTCTGGGCCCAGCGAATGAGACGCGTGTTTGCAGGGCCTCTTCCACCGTGTTCTGCGCGAAGAGATCCCCCTGGCCAAACTCGTGAGGATGAAGCCGGAAGAACTAGTGTCTAAGGAGCTCTCCGTGTGGAAGGAGAGGCCGACGAAACCCGTAAGTGCCGGGCCCTGGTTGGGGTGCGTGGCTGCCAGGCAGGCGGGAGGGAGTGAGGGAACCCCGGAAAGGGTGTAAGGCTGCATCTCCCCTCCCAGGTGGCGGAGCCCCGAGTGAAGTCACACCCGGAAAGCAAGAAGGCGACCGCCAGGCAGGAGGCCGTTCCTGACATGGAGGACTCGCCACCCGTGTCGGACTCGGAAGTGAGTGCCAGGCCCCAGAGCATGGGGTCGCGCTGCTCTGGAGGGCAAGTCCTTGGGGCTCCAGTACCGGGTGGACAGGGAAGCCGTGACCCACGTGTATCCCCTTGTCCCCACAGGAGCAGGAGTCGGTGCGCGCGGTCCCCGAGAAGAGCGCCGTGCCCCCCCCAGACATCGTCAGCAGCATGCTGAAGGACACCACAGGCCAGCACCGTGCCCACCTCTTCGACCTGAACTGCAGGGTGTGCACAGGTGAGCGGGGCGGGTGGGGCCGTGCTCTGGGTGCAGCCCTTCCTCCTGCATTCCTGGAGCGTGGCCTCCAGGCTTGGGCCAGGCCAGGTCAGCCCCACCCCTGCAAGAGCGCCTGAATGGTGTCGGGTTCTCACAGGCCCTTCCTCATGCTCCAGGCCAGATTCCTTCCGAAGGGGAGCCAGTCCCGAAGAGGCAGAAGCTGTCAGCGCCGCCTAAGAAAGAAGAGCCCAGATCCAAGCACGACGGGGTGGCATCTGAGCCAGTGCTTGATGCAGCACCGGAAACCCTGCCCAGGAGCACGTCCGCGGTGGAGCCCGAGAACGCGTCCCCAGCCTCCTCGGAGCGGGGCTTCCTCGGGGCTCCAGGAGAGGGCCACCCCGAGCCCTCTGCCTTGGAAGGGCCCTCCTGCCCAGCACCTGGTGGGGTCACCATGGTCACAACTGTCACCGTGTCTGGCCGCGACCCCAGGACTGCACAGAGCATGGCGAGCACAGCCCCGGCCCCGGACAGCACCCAGCCGGCCGAGGCCCCGCAGGACGTCCTCAAGCCCCCCATGCTGGTGCCCAAGTCCATTCTCGCCAAGCCATCCCCCTCCCCGGAGCCCAGATACCTGCTGTCCGTCCCTCCGTCCCCAAGCATCAGGTATGGCCTCTACCTGTGTCTCCGCTCCTTGTAGGTGAGCAAGTGGGCGGGGGGTGAGTCCTCGCTTGGGTTGCCCGCTGCCACTTGGAAGTAGGGACCTCGAAAGCAGAGACTCCAGTTCACGGCCCCTGGTCCTGTCACCTGTCCAGCGGCATCTCCTGTGGTCAGGGCATCCGCGTGAGTCCTGTGCGTTCAGTTGCTCGCGTGAGAGCACCGGCGTCCAGCTGAGTGAGACTCACTGCCGTGGGGCCTTCATGTGCCGGGCGCAGCCAGCCAGCGCGAGTCACCCCAGCCTTTCGGTTGTGTCTTGCAGCGCCGCGGAGTCCCGGTCCCCTCCGGACGGGGACGCGCCGCTCTTCCTGTCCCGGCTCAGCACCATCTGGAAGGGCTTCATCAACATGCAGAGCGTGGCCAAGTTTGTCACGAAGGCGTTCCCCGTCTCGGGGTGCTTCGACTATCTCAGCGAGGTGAGAGCGTGTGCGTGTGCGTGTGCATGTCCGGGGGTGGGCCCACAGGGGTCCGGCTGCCGGCCAGGCATCTGGGTGCGCAAGCAGCTCTGGAGGCGCCACGGGGGCTGGTGGGCATGCTGGGGTGAGCCCCCTGGGCAAGCCGTTGGAGCAGAAATTCCGGTGAGACGTTGGGCCTCCTAGCTTCAAGGAAGAAGCCGAGGTCCGTCCCCCTCCCTGTGCTCCACTCGGGCGCTGGCCCGAGCGCTCGGCCGGCAGTGGGGCGCAGTCTCACCACAGTGGAGAGCAGGAGCTCTGTGCCCCGGGCTGGCAGCAGCTGGCACTGCTGGGACACATGTGTCCCTGTCACGGAGGTGCTGGCAGCATCCGCCCGGACGTGCGGTGTGCCAGGAGGCTGTCCTCACCCCGTGGGCTGGGCAGGGCAGGCCCCCACATCAAACACCGAGAAGTGTCTGGGGCCACAACCGCCACACTCTGCCGCCGTCGTGGCTTTCTCGACGCGCTGGCCGGGGCCCCGACGTGCCCATGTTGGTCTCTGAAGGCTGCACTCGCCCGTCACCCGGCGGGTCACCCGGCACCACGTCCCTTCTAGGATCTGCCTGACACGATTCATATTGGGGGGCGGATCGCACCGAGGACCGTGTGGGACTACGTCGGCAAGCTCAAGTCCTCCGTGTCCAAGGTACCGCGCACCGGTGGCCCTCGCCCACGGGAGGGGGCCCTGCCCGCCCTCCTCATCCTCCTTGTCCTCCTCGTCCTGGCGGCTGACTGCTTGAGAGGCCAGCGTGCAGCCTCTTGGCTATGTCCAGGTGGAGTGGACAGTCTGCCTGGAGCTGGGCCGGGGGAGTGTGTGGCGTGCAGGGCGGTGCGAGCAAGTGGCCGCTGTATTTCCTGCTGTCCCTGCAGACGAGGCATGGGGCGTCAGCGGCCGCAGACTCACAGCGCTCCACCCGCCCCGCACGTGGCTGTCTCTCGGCTGCGAGCGCCACACGGCTGGGTGGCGGTTAGAGGGCGAAGGCTGTGAGCCTGGCGGCCTGGCCGCTGAGTCTGTGCTCTGCCCGCGGGCCCGTCGCTGGCAGCGGGATGGCAGGCCTGGGAGATGTTGGTCCCACCCGCACGCCACCCCCGTTCCGACCGTGCCGCCTGTCTCTGGCAGGAGCTGTGTTTGATCCGCTTCCACCCGGCCACGGAGGAGGAGGAAGTGGCCTACATCTCCCTCTACTCCTACTTCAGCAGCCGCGGCCGCTTCGGCGTGGTCGCCAACAACAGCCGGCACATCAAAGACCTCTACCTGATTCCCCTGAGTGCAGAGGACCCCGTGCCGTCCAAGCTCCTGCCCTTCGAGGGGCCAGGTAAGCACTGGCTTCGTGGAGGGGTCCGGCCCCTCGGGTCACACAAGTCCCTGTCCCCGACACCTAGTCTCCCTGAGCCGACGCAGGGGAACCCGCCGCAGCCTGTGGTGAGCAGGCCCCAGGCTTCGCCACCCACCTCAGCCAGAGCGTAGCTGCCTGGAGGCGCGGGAATCAGCAGTGACGAGGTGTTGCTGGGAAAGATTACTGTCAGAGCTACTCAGAGTTCAGGAAGTTCTTCTGTCGTGCACAAAGTATTTTCCTTGTGTTTGCTCCTTGCTTGCTTGCAAAGCAGCAGCTTTCAAAGGGTCAGTTAAGATCCAGCCCTAAAGATAGCTCAGACTGGTCAAGGGGACGGGGTCTGCAGGCATAGCTCTCTCCTCCCTCGGAGAAGCCGGCAGAAGGCACCCAAACAGACACATCTCGGGCCAAGGCGTGCCGGGAGGGCGGCACACCTGGGACCGCGTGTGCCTTGGGGGGCTCTGTCCTGGCTACAGGGGCTGAGTGTGTGCACCAGTGCCCGGCACTCCACGGCCTCAACTGCGACGCCCGGCCCGGGGCAGCCCCTGCTGCGGGTAGGTCTAGGCCTTGGCTGGGGAACACGTGTTGACGCCAGGTGGGCTCAGTGTGCCTACTCCAGAACCGGGCCCCTGGGGGTATCGGTGCCCACGGGCCCGAGCAGCCTGTGCCGGCACCACACTTGGCCATCTCAATGCCACACACACGGGAGGAGCCCAGGACGTCAGGGTGTCCTCTCCTGCCTCTGGGGCGAAGGATGGCCCCTGGCGGGGGGTGGGGGAATACGTGGGTCTGGGCGCGCAGCCCCGAGAGCCGCCAGCCAGCTCCATGGGAGGCCTGAGGGCGGCGCCCCTGCAGATGACAGCACGCTGACCTCTCAGACCTAGGGTCAGTCCGAGTGCGGTGCTTGGGGCCCAGGGAGCTAGGGGTGGGGACTTGGCTGTCCTCCAAGCACAGGGCCTCGTGTGTGCAGGGGTGGGGCAGGGGCCTGGCTCTCGGCCCCAAGGCAGCAGACATACCGTCCTCCTGCTTCGGACCCTGCCGCCCCGGCCGCAGAGCGAGAGGAGAGGGCTGGGAGCCGCCGCAGCACACGCTGGTGACTCAGACACGCCCCGAGGGGACCCCCAGTGGGCCCGCAGCTTCTCCTCCACAGAGGAAAAAATAGCGTCAAAGGTTTCAGAAACTAGACCATTTTTACCCACAAGCTCTTCAAGCTATTTGTTTTGGTTTAAGGGCTGCCTTCTGTGCGTGAGCCTGCCGACTCAGCGTGTTCCTCGGGAGCCATCGACCGACCTGTGTGCGTTCACACCCGTGTGCGCTCCACACCAGGACGCCCGGCTCTGGCCAGGGTCTCCCCCCACCCCGCCTCGCACGTGCACGGCGGGGCTCGCGCAGTCCCGAGCGGTGTCCGTGTGTCCTGTTCCTCACTGCATGTGTGTCATGTGTCCTGTGTGGTGAGCCTGTGCGGGGAAGGCTGGGCGGGGTGTCCCTGCCTCTCAGCGCAGTCTCAGCACAGCCTCCTTGGAGGACAGGCCCCACCCCAGGGTGGTGGTCACGCCCCCTAGCAAGCACCAGCCCTGTGCCTAGTGGGGCACCCTCAACCCCACCACAGCCCCATGCTATCCACGGTTGTCACTCACCTGAGGTCACACCCAGTGAGTGTGGACGGGGTTCGCTGTCCCGAAGCCTCGCACTCTGCCTCTGCTTTCTGGAGGGCACAGAGCCCATGCCTTGGGGCATACAGCGCCAGCTCTGGAAGCTGTGGTCTGCGTGAGCCCCTCCCACTGTTGGGGGAGAGCGGCTGCTGTGGGGAGGGACCCACATGAGTGCACCGCAGGTGGAGAGGTGCAGGGACCCCCACCTCAACTTCGGGGGCCTGGGAGACAGACGGCGGGCCCCAAGCCCTTGCTGTCCCTACCGGAGCAGCAGGCGCAGACGGTGCCGTGCCAACACCGAGTCCCACCCGGCGAGCTCACACTGCACCCTCACGCAGCTGGGAGCCGCCCTGCAGCCACCCGCCAGCCCCAAGGGCCTCAGCGCAGCCTGCTCGGGCGACGGCATCCCATCCTCCCGTGCTCACGGAGCACGGCCTTGGAAGTGCCAGGGGGACTCGTGGGGCACAGTGGCATTTCAGTAACGTGACAGGGCATTGCAGAGGACCACTGGGCCCCTCTGGCCCAGCCCCCACTCCCCTGCAGGGCGATGGTGGGGTGGGTGGGGGGAGGGGGTGTCGGAGGGGGTCTCAGAGGGGTGCTGCCCCTCCTAGCAGTGAGGGGCCTTCTGGATGCCGCTTCTCTCAGGAGGGTGGGGAGGCCCTGGGTGGGAGTGCACAGGTCTTCAGTGGGCACTCAGCCCTTGTGGCAGCCTGCAGGCACTCGGGGGCCGCCCCACCCGCCCTCGTGTGTTCAGCCTGCCCGCCATCTCGGGGTTTGGGGGGGTGAGCAGAAGAACCACACGGTGAACGGTTGTGGTCGTCCTTAAAATCGCACAGGAGAAGAACAACACTTAAGTTCATTTTCAGTAAGACCATAGCACACACGTCTGCAGGGACCGAGGTGTTATCTGTCAGTTGTCTGCTGATTTAGTTTACGCGGTGATTAGTTTTAGGTGTCTCCTGCTACGGAAGCGGACTTCCTGTGGCGTGAGTCTCCGAGGGCGCTGCTCTGTGGCTTGGACCCGGCTCCCTGCCTGGGGCTCTGGGCTCACTGTGACCGGGGCTGGGCATCACCACTGAGACGCAGTGCCGCAGTCTGGAGGGTTGGGAAGGCCCTTCCTGACGAAGTGGCCATTGTCCAGCAGCTGGCTGTGCCCCCAAACTCCGCTGCGTTCCCCGTGCCGCCAGCTTTCTGGACACCTCAGCCAGGACTAGAGCACCACGTTCTGCGTTGCCAGGCTTCAGGGCTCGGCCGGTGAACGCACGTGGGAGCTCATCCTGACCCTGAAAGGGCGCTCGTTCTAGTTGCGCCCGTCAGCAGCATCATCCCCACCGGCTGTGACTTCAACACCAGCCCCCAGGGAGCCTGCCTCCAGAGGCGGACCACATCGGTCACCACAGTCCCGTTGACCGTTGGGGTTGGCTTGTGGGCCGGGTCCCTAGTCGGCGGTTTAGCATTTGAGTATTTAGCTTCCTGTCGCTGCTGCGCCCCGGCTCAGGCTGGAGGGCGGCGCCTTCCTGGCACACGTGCTCAGCAGCCACCCAGCTCCTTCTCGTGCCCGCCCTCCGCCCCGCCACCTCTGCCACCCCTGCCACCCTGTGGCCTGAGTGTTAGGAGTGCTCCATGACGGGAATCTGACAGTTGGGGTGAATTCACCTGAGTGAACCCTCGGTTTGGGGTTTGGGACCCGGGGGGGGGGAAACGTCTGCGGCAGTAAGTTCCTCCAGCACTCGGCTTCATCTTGCCCAGAGTGTGTGGGTTCCGCCCACGAGAACACCCACTGCTGCCCCCACTGAAGCTCGCCTCCGATGAGAGCACGGGCTCAGCCCTAAAATCTGCCCCCTTGTTTCTCAGGCCTCGAGTCGCCACGCCCAAACATCATCCTCGGGCTGGTGATCTGCCAGAAGGTGAAGCGGCCCTCGACGGCTGGCGAGGCCGACAAGACGGACGAAAAGCGGGCCCGGGCACAGGCCTCAGAGGAGACAGACGTAGCGGGCTACCCCAGAGTGCCTCCAGCCTCGCAGTCGGAGAAGAAGCCCCCCAAGTATCAGCTTAGCTCTGGGGACACCGCTGTCAGCGGCACCCCCCCGGGGTCCCCTCCACCACCACCCCCTCTGCCAGAACCGCCAACTTCGTCCTCGTCCTCGTCTGTGTCGAAGACATTGTCATCCCTCAAACCAGGGCCCACCGGCACCGTCACGGCACCAGCCACCCCGGCAGTGGTCATGGCAGCCGCCTCGCCGCTGGAGCACATCCTGCAGACGCTGTTCGGGAGGAAGAAGGCGTTTGACCCCGCAGCCGCAGAGCCTGCGGAGCCGGCGCCCGCTGCCCGCCCCGACGCCAGGGTGGAGAGCGGGCTGCCGGCCGCGCCACTGCTGGACCCCATCGTGCAGCAGTTCGGCCAGCTGTCCAGGGAGCGGGCTCTGGAGGAGGAGGAGGATGACAGGCCCTACGACCCCGAGGAGGAGTACGGCCCCGACCGGGCCCTGGACGCTGCGCTTGGGGGCCGAGGGAAGCGGCAGGGTGCGGAGAAGGCCCCCGAGCCCACCGAGCGGGAGGAGGTGGCCTACGACCCCGAGGACGAGACGATCCTGGAGGAAGCCAAGGTGACGGTGGAGGACCTGCCCAACCGCATGTGCGGGGATGCCCGGGGCGGCGCGGCGGCGGCGCCCTCGCTGGCGGAGCAGCAGCAGATGATCGAGGAGCTGAGCCGGCAGATCGAGGAGCAGAAGCGGCAGGTGCAGGAGCAGGAGGAGGCGCTCAGGCAGCAGCGGGCAGCCGTCGGGGCCTCCATGGCCCACTTCTCCGTGTCGGATGCGCTGATGTCGCCGCCGCCCAAGGCCTCGCTGCCCAAGGCCGATCCTTTCCCTCCGGGGCCACCTGGCAGCCAGGGGCCCGGGTTGGGCTCCGACCCGCGACAGAACCGGGACCCCCGGCAGGCACGGCGGCTGGCTGCCGAGAGCAGCGAGAGTGAGAGCTCCAAGGTCCCCGCCAGCAGCGCACCCGGCACTCTGCCCTCCAGGGACACGCCCAGCGGGGCCGCGGTTGGTCCCGGGCCCGCACCTGCCCCGGAGGGGAAGGAGCCCAGCCCTCCGGCCTGGGCTCCAGGGGATGAGGCCTCCCGGCCCACCCAGCAGGAGGGCCCCATGGGGGAGCCCTCCGAGAGCCGGGGTCCACCGCCCGCTAACGGCGGCCCTCCCGTGGCAGGTGGCCCCGGCCCAGCTCGGCCTGCCCGGAAGGTGCTGCTGCCCACGCCGCCCAGCACCGCCTTCCCGCCCGGCTTCCCTGCACAGAGCGAGGGGCAGCGCTTCGGCTGCCCTGCCGGGCGGGACCCATTCCTGAGCCCGGCCTCGGCGTCCCAGGACAGAGGATTCGGGCCGCCTGCCTGCGAGGCCCCGAGAAACACCCCCTTTGCCGAGAAGAGCGACCATCCAGCCGCAGAGACTGAAGGGGACAGAGACCCCCAGGGCAGACCCGGCGAGGGATCCGCCACCTGCCCCGCTCCGGGGCCCCCATTCCAGGGCCAGTGTGAGCCCATGCCCCGTGCTTTCGGAGCCTCGGGGCTTCATGGCCCCAGCTTCCCAGGGCCTCGGGGGCCCGCGCCTCCCTTTTCGGAAGAGAACGCCGTTTCTAACAATGATGGTCCCAGAGGACCTCCGCCAGCCAGATTCGGGGCCCAGAAGGGGCCCATCCCCTCCTTGTTCTCAGGGCCGCACGGGCCACCTCCCTATGGGGACTGCAGGGGCCCTTCCCCCTCTCACCCGGGCGGGCCCAGAGGCGTGCCCCCGCCCCCATTCGAAGACCGCAAGGACCCCCACGGGTGTTCGAGAGAGCTCCCGGAGGCCCCATACGGGGACGCGGCCGGGGCTCCTGCCCCGTTTGAAGGGTCGGAGCCAGGCCCACTGGTGGGCAGCAGGGGCCCGGGCCCATTCCCATTTGGAGGCCCACGGAGGCCTCTGCTGGCCCAGTTCAAAGGGCCCCGGGGAGGCCCTCCTCCCTCTCAGTTTGGGGGTCAGAGGGGACCACCCCCTGGCCATTTCGTGGGCCCACGGGGGCCGCATCCTGGTCAGTTCGATGGACCTAGAGGACAAGCAGGAAGTTTCATGCCAGGACCCAGGGGGGTTCAGCCTCAGCAGTTGGATGAGCAGAGGGTGAACTCGCCGCCCAGGTTCGCCAGCCAGAGGGGCCCAGCACCCCTGCAGTTCGGGGGCCCTCGGGGGTCTGCACCTTTTCCCGACAAGAGTGAGCCTCCCCCTCCCCGGTTCCACTTCCAGGGCCCCGCCCCGCAGGGCGTGAAGCCGGCGCCCAGGCCCTTGCTGGAGCTGCCCAGCCACCCGCCCCAGCACCGCAAGGACCGCTGGGACGAGGCCGGCCCGGCACCCACCCTACCCTCTGGGGCACCGGGCTCGGCCCCTGAGGCCGAGGCGCAGTGGGCCCCGCCCGATTTCCGGGAGGGCAAAGCCCCCGAGCACAGGAACCAGGCCGGCCCCAAAGAGAGGCCGCTGGAGGAGACCGAGACCCAGGCCGAGAGCCGGCAGGGCCGGGCCTTCGAGGACCGGCGGCGGGAGCGGGAGCGCGGCCGGAACTGGAGCCGAGAGCGGGACTGGGACCGAGGCCGTGAGTGGGACCGGCACCGTGAGAAGGAAGCCTGCCGGGACCGCAACAGGGACCGGGAGCGGGACTGGGAGCGCAGCCGCGAGCGCAGCCGGAACCGGGACCGCGACCGGGACCGCGACCGGAGGCGGGACCGCGAGAGGTCCCGCAGCAGAGACCGAGACCGGGCTCGGGAGCGCGGCCGGGAGCGCAGGGACCGCAGCAGGAGCAGGGAGACCGCTCGCGACCCCAAGGCCGAGGCCGCCGACCCCGCCCCCCACACCTAGGCCATCCGCTGGGCCCGCCCTTGGAAAGCCAAGTTCATAGAGTGTGTTGGACAAATCGGTTTTGAAATCGCTATGAACTTAGATGAATAGACCATTCTGGACTTCAGAAATTACTGTAATTTTGTGTATAATGGTTTCTTACAAATTTCCCGTCTTTACAATTCTGATGCTTTTTTAAAATAACTAAAGGACTCTCAATATTTCCATTTAGAATCACCGAAATGGGAACGCGTCTACAAAAGCACATTGCTTTTCAGATGATACTTATCTTCTCCAGCGACTCGACCCGGGCGAGCTCTAGGGCTTCCTGCGGACCTCAGAGCCTCGCCCGCGAAGCCGGGCTCTGTGCGGTGCCGGTCGGCAACCCGGGGCCCAGCCAGCCCTCCGGGACCTCGAGAAGCAACACTTACTAATACATTTTCCTTTTTTCCTAAAGAAATTTGAATTACAAATTTCAACCAGGAAACAACACGTTTCTTAGTTTTGCTCAGTTTTTATATATCACCTTATACTTCCCCCCAAAATTAAAAGCAACATCTGAGTACAAATTGTCGCATTTTAAATAACTTTATTGGAAAAGGCTTCAGTTTTACCCCCACGTGAGGAAGCAGACCAAGGAAGTGCACTTGGAAGGGGCTCTCTGGTGGCGGCCGTCAGGGACGAGCACTCGCACTCTGCCTGCGTCCCGCCCGGGGACAGCGTGCCGCTCCGGGCCACTGGCTTGCCGGGCGAAACGGGCAGTGTTGGCGTGGGGGCTGGGGCGCCACACGCAGCCCTTGTCCCGCGTGGTTCCCGTGGGGAGTGGCAGCGAGAAAACCGTGCTCCCTTCCTCGGCTGTACAAATACACTTTGATATTTTTTTACATTTTCATAAACTCGTGCAGATGTACAATTGGAGGTGTCCTCTGCTTTCTGGGGTCTGCTCTTCGCCGCCCACTGCTGCCCACCCCCTTCCTCTTGCAGACGCGGGCCGGGGGCGGGGGCCACTGTGATTGGTGGGTGTCCCACCGCCGTGGTGTCAAGTCCCAACAGCTAATACGATGTGAAGGGTTTTTTACACATAAAACAGATTTTTCTAATTTAAATACACAAATGTAAAAATCAAGTGTGTTTCTTTAGGTTTACTCAATAGATTTTTCTGTAAATTGTATTTTATATGGCAAAGTATTATATCACTGTCCATTAGCACATGGAACTTGGTAGGTTTTGTTACTTGAAGTAGAATAAACATCGATGAGGCTTTCTGTCTGTGTGGTCGTGTCCTCTCCGTAGTGGGAGCTCAGGGCTGGACGGGGACGCCTCGGCCACCCCCCCCCCCCCGTGCCAGGTTTCGGGACACAGGTAGGAGCAAGCTCAGGGGTGCACCCCCTCACGGCTGGCATACAGAGGCATCTGCCTCAGGGAACTGCTGAGGCGCCACTGGGGTGAGGGGGATGAAGCCCCTGTGGCCGGGGGTGCGGGTCTCGGGGTGTCGGGGCTGGAAGTCGAGCAGGGGCATGGCTACAGGCCCACAAGTGAGGGGGCACCACAGGGAGGGCAGGCAGCGAGGCAGGGTCCCTGGGTCGGTGATGCGTAGTGGGCGCTCTCAGCGGGAGTTCCCCCTGAGGCTCGGCCACCAGCCTGTGGCTTGAATGAGCCTCTGGCTGGGAGCGGGTGGAGGGTGCAGTTGGTGGCCCAGGATGGGTGCCCAGGGCTCGTGGTGGTGGCCGAGCCCTGGGCAGGCAGCTCCCAAACCTAAACACGGCCCCAGCTGCCCCAGGAGAAGCGGCCGCAACGAGGCTTTGCCCTTGAACCCCAGACTGGTCAACAGCCACACATAGTTGACCTTGATCTGGTGACCCCGGAGCTGGAAGTTAGCTTCTCCCTGGGCAGGAGTGTCCACGGTCTGCTGTGAGCAGGGACGCCGGAAAGGACTGTCCTCGGGCGCGACAGGCGGCCCTGCCCCTCCCGGCTCCAGGCTGAGCCCACAGCAAACCTGGGGGTGGGAGAGGCCTGGAGCTGGCCTGCAGTGCAGGGCTCCACAAGGGGACCCCAGGGTGGAGCAGCCCCTACTGCCCACAGGGCACTGTCCCTGGAAGATGGCAGAAGACCCTCCAAGGCCTTCAAGGGTCAGCTGCCGGCTCTGGGGACCCCGACCTTGGAGATGGTCCCCAGTAGCCGAGGTTCTGCCAAGTGCTGGACACCAAGGGCCCGTGGGCACCTGCCCCCACGTGGCTGCCCAGATGCGATCCCCGGGCCACAGGATGCGCCCACCAGGAAACCCTCAGCTCTGTGCGCCTCTCCCCCGGTCGGTCTCAGCTGCACACAGCCCGAAGCCTGCCTCGCACCTGCTCCGTGATGCCCTCTGCGTCCAGCTGTTCGACACCCCCTTCACATGCCGTCCTCCGACTGGGATGCCACACGGGGTCAGGCAGGGCCCGGCATTCTGGGGACCTGCTTCGTGAAGGGCCTGGCTTGAGGATTCGGCTCAGGCCCCCGCAGCTGCGTTCACCTGTCGGGGGAGTCCCCGGGGGCTGCCAATGTTGGTCACTCCTGGTTCCTGGGGTTCAGCCACCTCGGCCACCATGAAGGAGGAGGAAGCGGCAGTTTCACCAGAAAGCTTCACAAGGATACGCTGCCCAGGGAGGGGACAGAGCAGGGACCAGGCTACGGCCCAGGTGCTCATGCAGGAGCTGGGGCAGTGGCAGCACAGCTGCCCGCAGGGCGCCCCTACCACGGTGTGCCCACCTCACGTTCAGGCTGGCCAGGCGAAGTCCTGGGGCCACTCCTGCGCAGGAGGGTGTCGGGGGTGTTAGCAAAAACCAGGAGCAGCCCTGGCTGGTGCGGCTCAGTAGATGGAACACCAGCCTGTGAACCAAAGGGTCACAGGTTCGATTCCTGGTCAGGGCACATACCTGGGTTGCGGGCCAGGTCCCCAGTGGGGGGCGTGAGAGGCAACCACACACTGATGTTTCTCTCCCTCTCTCCCTCCCTTCCCCTCTGTCTAAAAACATAAATAAATAGAATCTTGAAAAAACACGGAGGAGCATGAAACATACACAATGGGAGAGGCCACGACCCCTGTGCTCCCCATTCTGGAACCTTCCGGAAAACGGCAAAGTGGTGGAGATGAAGAGGCCAGTGGGTGCCAGGGGTTGAGCAGAGGGATGCGCAGGGGAGCCCAGAGGATGCGGCAGTGACTGCTCTGCGTGACAGCTAACACGCGTGACCTACACCTGTTCAAGTTCTGTCACATACTGTCCACGCATGTTTCTGAGTGGCTGTACTGGTGCCGTGCTCTGATGGCAGTGCACACACGCACGCACACGTGCGTCACAGGCACACGGGAGCAGAGTGGACGTCTGTCTGCAGGTGGCTCTCGCATCCTGCGACCTTGCTGAGCCCGAGTGCTGACCGCTCCTCAAAGACCCCGCTGTGTCTCCTGCCCACCCGCCTGCGGGCCACTGTCCGCCCTGCCTGGGCACGCATAACGGGCCCGCTGTGCAGTGAGGGCGCAGTGGCGGTGGCAGTGAGCCTGTGCCCACATCCGAGGAGATCTGCGGCCCCTATGGCTCATGTAGCACCAGCTGTCATCTGTCCCTCGTGCCCTTGGCTGGCAGGGTTTCCACCAGGAGTGGGTGTGGCTCGTTCAAATGGGTTTTCTGTTTTGTTTTGCTTTTTTGTGTTTTGCTTGTTTGCGTTTTCAAGGTGACCGTTTGGCCGTTCTTCTCGGCCTGCCACTCTGAGTCCCATCGGCCGACCCTACACGTGCGCCACGCTGGTCTCAGAGCCACAGGGACAGGCTGCGTCACCTCTGGTCTGAGGGGCAGAGATTGGCACCGGCTGTGGTCCCATGGCCTGTGCGCGCCGCTGGTTTCTCAGAGGGGCTGCGGCCGGGGACCGAACCTGCGTCCTCGGGGGATCGGGACGACGCACCAGCCAGCTGAGCCGCCTGGCCAGGGACGGGGTGCCGTTCTTTGTCGTTAATCTCGTTGGGTCCGTTACGCTGAGGTTCCGGTAAAAAATGGTGCGTGCTTGTTTGTGGGGGTGCTGCTCTGGAGTTCACTTGCCTTTGATATATGGGTCCAGTCTTGAACCTGGGTCGTGCTGGTGCCGCCGGAAGCACATCTGAGGTCTGTCCAGAAAATGTGCAGCCGTTGTTAATACAATGAGGAGGTTTGCAGGACATGCATGTCACCTGGCAGGCGTGGAGAGCGGACTGGAACGCGCATGTGTGAACAATGACGGCCTCACTGTTCTGGTCAGCGGCGGAGGGAGGCACCACTGAGTGAGCTTGTGTGCGGTGTGGCCATCGCATTCAGAGTGACTGAGCGAGCAGGGCAGCGAATCTGCATCAGATTCCGCATTAGGCTTGAACATCCCTCCGCGGAAACTATTCGGATAACTCAGAAGGCCGCAGTTGCGGGCGGCTGGCAGCTTCGTCACCACAAGGCACCTGTTCACGCATCACATCTCGTGCAGAGAGTTTTGGCAAATCATCAAATCACCCAGGTAACTCAGCCCGGCTACCGCCCAGATTTGGCACCCTGCGACTTCTGGCTTTTCTCAAAACTGCAGTCACCTTTGGCCCCAGCTGGTGTGACTCCAACGGACTGAGCGCCGGCCTGCAGACAGAAGGTGGCCAGTTCGATTCCCAGTCAGGGCACTCGCCTGGGTTGTGGGCCAGGTTCCCCGCTGGGGGCCCCTAAAGGGAACCAATCGATGTTTCTCTCACCCATCAGTGTTTCTCTTCCTCTCTTTCTCCCTCCTTTCCCCTTTCTCTAAAAATGAATAAATAAAATATTTTTTGAAGCAAATCAATAAAATCGCCTTTGAAAGGGAAGAGATGCAGGTGGTCAGTGAGGTTCAAGACAGGACAGCAGGGTGTCTGAGGGTGGCTCCCACGAAGGACTTGGCAGTGTTCTGAACAGTGGCGGAGACGCTGGGAGAACAGTGTGGGGTCCCAAGCTGCCTGCTTTGAAGGGGACAGAGGTGTCACTGCCCTATGTACCATGATTCTTGAACCTTCTTCAACACGTGTGAAGGAGGCCTGGCTGGAAGCTTCTGGACACTCGCCCACACACTGACCAGGTGGCAGCGAGCCTGCTGTTTGGTCCCCAGCCCTGAAGTGACTCGAGGCACCCACTGTCCTCCCCCAGGGAGCATCTGGCAGCAGTGCCCCTGGTCCTGGAAATCTGCTTCCTTCCTTCCACTTGGCCTCAGTCATGGGAGGTGTTTGCCTCTTCTTTCTCTGGTACACCTGGGGCCTGGGCCTGATGTCTGTGCAAAGGAGCCGTGTAGTGGGGTCTCAGTCACCCCCACCTGCCCACCTGGGTCTCGGTCACCCCCACCTGCCTACCGGGGCTCGCTGGCCTCATCACCGAGGTCTCTGATGGAACCCCCGGGAGCCGAGCTCGGGGTCTGGAAGCCCTGGGGGTTCTCGCCGTGCGTCATCTGCGAGCTGAGCCCAGGGAAGCCCGGCTGCCCGCCGGCACCAGGTGTGAGCAGGAGGAGGTGCAGCGCCTCACCTGGAGCCCAGCCGGAGCAGGAGTCAAAGACGGCATGGGGGCACATGGCCTCTGCTTCTGATCACTGAAAAACCAAACGGTTGTCATCTTCACTTTACTGTCAGTTTTGGACGTTGGGGATGTCACTGCACTCTGACACTGCCATTCCAAGTGGGGACCCGGGTCCGCAGCAAGTGCGTCGTTTGAGGGGGCGCTGCTCAGGAAGATGGGCCCCCACACATTCCCTGCCCCCGGGGCCTCTGGCTTAGGCCCTGCCTTGCCACAAGTGCCCCGGGCCAGGCCGTGCATGTCGGGGACCGTGTTGGTGCCACGCTCGCCGCCCATGCCGTTCTATGTATTTTGCGGTTTGGAGGCAGGAGATGGTCAGGATGGAGGAAACTTTGCAGGCACCCAGGGCTAAGACAAAGGACATCGATGCAGGACAGGGACCCTGTTCTAAGACAGGTTGCCCCTGCTTTCTGGAAAAGTGCTGCATCACGGTGAATCATGAATGCACATGTGCAGAACATGCTATGTGGCCCCTGCTTCATGATAATATTGTTATGATAAGTTAGCAATATGGGGCCCCCTCCTCCAGTGGCCAATCGAGGAAGATCATGGGAGACCGCATGTGCAATAGCTTTAAAGTAATGTAACTCTGTGTAAAAGTCCACCCAAACCAGCCAGGAAGTATGCACCCTTTAAGAACAGAACCCCTCCAGCCCCTGAGGCCCACCTCTGCCTGGAGTCGGCCTGCTCCCATTTCTGCGGGGCGTACCGTCGCTTAACCAGTCCGTTCTCGCCCTTTCTGCCATAAACTCCATGTGTCTGGTTCCATTCTTTGTGGTCACCAAGAACCTGGTGACTCGTGCCCACCCGTGACAGTTTTGAGCGAACCACTAGGAGAAGGCGCCGGACGGTGAGCCCCCTTTGCTGCCCTGGGGCCCAGTGGGCCCCTTTCGTTGCCGTCTACTGCATTTCGGGGAGTCTGAGGTTCCCTGACAGAAGGTCGGCTGCTAAACGGCAGGCACGGGTCAGGAAGTTAAGAGCTGGAAGATGCCCAAGATAGGGTAACCGAGGCGCAGAACGGGGTCGGCCTCAGCCCCCGCCAGGCATGAGAAAAGGTCCCCACACTGGCCAGGCACACCTCAAAAGCCACAGGACGCTGCCCCGCCCCGTGGCCGACCCCTCACAGGCGTGGTCTGGCCTTCCCTGTGGGACGTCGGTCGCCACCCCGCCCGCGCCACGGCTCCCTTTCGCAGTCCCCTCGTCAGGCCCACAGCTAGTCTTTTACCCCAGTGCTCCCCGGCTGACTTTTGGCCTCTTCCTGCACCTGCACCCCACCTGCCTTTTGTGTAGGGAGGGTTCCTGCTGTCTTTGTACCCAGAATATCTGCTGTGGGGTCACTCACAGTCGCCCATGCTCACTCTCATGAGAGCAGCCGCGTCGGCCAGGCCCGCGTGCCGGCCTCCTGGTTGCTCGTCACCAGAAATGGCCCCGTGGAGCCCCTCTCACCCAAGTGGTTGGATCTGAAGTTCTAAGGTGGCTTCCTTGCCCCTACAGGGGTATTTCAGTGTCCCCTCCTGGTCCGCCATCCTGCTGTGAGGCCCACCTCCAGTATGAGGCAGGGCACACAGACACCTCTCAAGGTCCCTTCTGGGGAAATTTCAGACGCAGGTACCATTTCTTCAAGCTCTAGAAAAACTGGGCGGAATAAGACCTGAGAGTCTTCTTTGTGATTTGGAAGAGAGTCATTTTATAACGAGATCATCTTGGCACCCCCCTTGGTGGTTTACGGGGCCAGAAACCATTTTGCTAGTACAACAGCTCCTCTGCCCCCGACCTGAAGGCGTGCAGGAAGGTGAGCGTCTCTGCAGATGGAGGATACAGGGAGGGAAGCGCACTCGGACCACCTGGCTGGAGCAGTGGGTCCGGGGGCGGCAGGATTACAGGCAGCTGATCGAGGATGCTGGACTGGCTCCTTCCCGACTGTTCTTTGCTGCCTGGACACTCACTAGGACCCTGAATTCTGCAGATGGTATCCAGGGAACCCACAACCTCTGCATTAGACACAGAAGAAGAAACAGAAGCAGACTGTGGCGACCTTCTCAACTCTTCCAGATTTCTGTCGGCAGCACTTTCTTTCGCCAGAGACCTCTGGTAGGACAGTGGGGTGGGGGCCCACCCTGTGGCCCACTAGGGAAGCCCCCGAGGCAGGCAGGGGGCTGCCTCTAGATTGCACAGGAATGTCTTCAGGTTCCTTTCCCCTTCTCTGTGGTATCACCGCCATCCAGGTGGGAGCCACACCCTCCGTCCCAGCCCAAGCGCCGCTGGGCGCATTCTTAGCAATTGAGATACGTTTGACCCTAAACATTTAGAAGGGAAGAGAGATTAGTTTTCTTTCAAAATGCTGTCCGGCCCCAGTTTGAACTAGGGGCTGGAGACACACTGTCTGAGCGCAGAGCAGGAACGATACTGCTATCCCGAAGTCAGATCTACTCTGCCGGAGGGAAGGCAGAGGGCCCGGAATTCTTCGCATGCAGGCATTTGTGGCTGCGCACCAAGACCCTCCCTCTCGTTCCAGCCCCACCCTGACAGGCCCCAGGGGCCCCAGTGTTGGTCAGTCAGAAGACCGCTCCTTACTTCCCCACCTGTCTCTCAGGGGAGATTAAGGGGACCCCAGAGTGCGGGAGTATCTGCCCCTACCTTAGAGGGAGCGACCTCTCCACCACCTCATGCCACAGACCACCTAAAGCTACGAGCCGAGGAGAAACTCCGTCCCCAGGACAGGCTGGGAATGGCGTCTCTTATCTCCCTCCCACCTGCGCTCCTGCCCTGGAGGGAGGGAGGGCGCCAAAGGCCCTTCTCTACCTCTGACTTACAGTGACATGAAGACAGGCTAGGGTGGGGGTTTTCTGAGGGCCCCTCCTGTCTCACCAGTGATTTCTAGACTCTTACTTTAGCCGTCCGTGGAGGGGTCTGTACAGAATTCTGACCACCCACCGTTCCCCAGACCAGAAGCAGCGGGTCCGGGAGGAGGCCCGTCAGTATGGACACCAGCTGCCTACCCAGAACCCCCGGCACCAACGCTCCCGCCGCCCCAGCGGCCCCAGACCAGGAGCCAGACTGGGGACGCAGTGCGCGGGCAGGGGTCCGGTGTAGGGGTGCCGGAATGGATGGCCTACTGGCAGGAGCCAGAACCTGCACAGAGAAACCTGTAAATCATGACAGGGTTAGGGAAATCACCCAGGGCAGGGAGGGGAGCCCCGCTCTCCCCAGAAACACACTAGCAGAAGCCTCTGGAAATGTTCGGATTTGGATCCAGCATCCCTGGAGGGTCGAATCTGATAGGACAGCATTTTATAAGTCAGTCCATCCCTGATATTCACAGGAAGCTCCAGAAATGACAAATGGGCCCACAAGCCGCCCTGGAACGGCTCATGGACAAGGCCTTTTCGGTCTTAAACAACAGGGACTTTCAGGGAAGAAACGAGGGAAAGACGGAAAGGGAGAGGCAAGCCGAGCTCCTTGCACTAGTGCTGTTGGCGGGAACCAGCCCCTTGGGGAGCTTGGGGGCCTCAGGAGAGTCAGGGGCGCGAGGATCAGACCTGCTGTGAGTACAGGCGTCCCGACACTGGGCCCTCGGCCCCGCGGGGACCCTGTGATCTCTGCAAGAACACCAGTTCCAACCCCTGGCACTGGGAGGTAGCCTCCCCATTCCCAGAGCGGAAAGGGGGCATCGCCCAAGGCCACGGCCACCCTCGAGGACTGAGAGTGGCCGGGGAACAGGCCGGCCCCAAGGAATACTCATGTTCCCATCTCTACTGGGAGCCCAGTGACTCGGCTGGTGTGTGGCAGGTAAGAAGACGGACTTTCTTGTTGACGCTGGGGCCACTCACTCTGTCCTCACCTCTTACTCCGGACCACTTTCCTCCACATCAGCCAAGATAATGAGGATGGAAGGAAACCTTTCTTCTTAAAACCTTCTTTTTTAAGAAGATTTTATTTTTTTGTTTTAGGCAGAAAAGGGAAGAGAGGGAGAGAAACCTGTGTGTGGCTGCCACCTACTGGGGACCTTGAGCGCCACCTACTGGGGACCTGACCTGGCCTGCGACCCAGGCCTGGGCCCGGGACTGGGAATTGAACTGGTGATCCCAGGGTTCACAAGGGGATGCTCAGTCCACTGAGCCACACCAGCCAGGGCCATCACAGCCTCTTGCTGTGCACTCCCTGCCACTCGCCAGTCTGAGTCAAATACTCAAACACTCCTTTTTGATTGTTCCTCAGTGCCCTACCCCCCTGTGAGGCCAGGACCTTCTGGCCTGGGTGGGAACCATTGTGTTGTTCCCTGAGGAGCCACTGGGGTTAAGCGAGGTCTTGAGAGCTGGTGGGAGCCGAAACCGGGAGGAGATCCCAAGTTTGGGTCTGGACACGGTAACCCGAGTGCTGGGGAGTCCGGGGTTCCGGGAAGAGCAAAGACTGCATTACCGGTTGTCACGACCCAGGAGAGCCTGGGTCGGGTCGCCCTCACGGGGACCGGTGCCCTGAGAACTGGGGGGCTTTGCAGGGGGTGGCGGCAGCCCCTCATGACTCAGTTCACACGACACGGGCTCGCAGTTCCCCGCAAGTGTCCTCGCAATGCTCCTGTGTCACCGGTGATGAGCCGCAGGAGAGGACAAGCCAGTCCTGGGTCTAAGGTCAGTGAGTAAGGCTGTGGTCCCTTTGCACCCAGTGGCAGCTACCCTTCCACCTCACTCTGGCAGGCACCCAGTGATGCTCAGGGGTGTTTGGTGTCAGAGTTGAGAGGCTCGCCTTCTCCTGCGTCTCGACTCTCAGCATGTATTTGCTTCTGATGGACGGATCCAAAGACAATGACACGTCAGCAGCACACTCGGACACACTGCCACGAGGGTCCAGGGACAGTCCCCGCCCCGGTGCTGGGGTATCAGGAAAGGTTCTTAGAGAGCTGCAGTTACAAGGAGGAACATTTTACAACACGCAAATGACACACTCATCTGCAGTCCCTCCAAGGAGGCTTCCGGTCAAAACACCATCCGGACCCTGAATTTTCCCAGCTGAAGGAGGATATCAGGTATCGAAGAAGAAGGCTCAGATGACCAAACAAAAAGTAAATTATTTAGGGTATTTGTTGGCTCCTGGGTCTAGGCAATCATCACAGGAGGGAATGAAGCCAGTACTGAGTTAACTGCACCTGACACTGAACAGCAGCGTCCAACCTTTTTAGGAATGGCAGGTTCTGTAGGGCTTGGGTCCCTGCTTTGGGCTAATCGCCAAACCTTCGTACGAAGCCACTGAGGGGCCGGACACTGAACCCATTCTATGGGAAAAGGAAGGTGATCAGGCTTGTAACACAACCCAGCAAGCCCTAGTGGAGGCCCCAGCCTCAGACAGCACTGACTTACATAAGCCTTTCTCTCTACACGTAGCAGAGAAGCAAGAGATAGCTTTAGGGGCCTCAGTCCCACGACTAGGGAATGAACCTCAGCTTGTTGTCTATTTCCCTACAAAAGTGGACACGGTAGCAGCTGGTGGGGGTGGGGGGCTTTTGTGCCTCAGAGCAGTTGCCGCCGCAGCCATGCAAACTGAGGAAACTGCTAACTTAACTCTCGGGCAGAAGTTAGAGGCCTTAACCCTGTCGACATCAGGCACAAGGGCACCTCGGCAGAGCGGAAGCCGGACTGTCCAAACAGCAGGCCCTTCTCCTGGACAAGCCTGAAGTGACTGTGCAGACCTGTCACCTTAAACCGAGCCTCCTCGATGCCCACAGCATCAGCCCAGACTGGGCCCACCCCTGCTCAGACATTACTCATCTTCCTCACTCCGGCGGGACTGACTTGCTGGACCAACCGTTGGAAAACCCCGACCACGAGTGGTTCCCCGAGGGGAGAGGCCGTGTGCAGGCTGGGTGGCCAGAGGTGGGACGCAGAGGTCAGTTTATAAGACAGCGCTGAGGCGAGACCCCTTCCCCCTCGCCCTCGGCCCAAAAAGCAGAGATGAGAGCCCTCACCGAACTCTCATCCCGGGATGAGGAAGAAGGGTTGATATCTGCACAGACTCCAGACAGGCCTTCCGTGTTCTGCACACTCATGTTGCCTCGTGGAAGGAAAGAGGGCTCCTCCCTGCTAAGAACTCCCCCAACAAACACGGGCCAGAACCCCCAGGTCTGTGGGGAGCAGGCAGGCCCTCTGAGCTGGTGGCGGTCGTGCACAGCAAAGGCCACCAGAAGGGCAGGTCCCCCGTCTCCAGGGGCAACAGGAGAGCAGGCTGAGAAGCAGAGACGGCAGCACCAGGGACTGACACACACATGGCCTTATTTTCCTCTGTCAGTTGCTCAGATGTCCAGGCCAGCGACACATCTGAGGAAACATCCTGGACTTGGGAGCAAGGAGGTGTCCAGGAAGGACCCTGATGTATATTGGCCAGGGGTTCTTCCTTCCCCAGGCCTGCCAGTGGAAATTCTTTTTTTTTTTTTTAAGTATTATTTATTTATTTATTTATTTTTAGAGAGAGGGGAAGGGAGGGAGAGAGGGAAACATCAATGTGTGGCTGACTCTTGTGCGCCCCCTAGTGGGAACCTAACCTGGCCCACAACCCAGGCATGTGCCCCGACTGGGAATCGAACCAGTAACCCTTTGGTTTCTAGGCTGGCACCCAGTCCACTGGGCCACACCAGCTAGGGCCCAGTGGAAATTATTAAAGGCTTTGCAGGACTCCTTGCACATTGGAAGGGATGCTTCAATGACCATGGTTGATAAAGTACTCACAAACAGGGGGACAGCTACTACCATGAAGAAAATTTCCCGGGCTTCTGGTCTGTGTGCCTACGACCAGTCTGGGCAAAGCCATCCCTGCTCCCGCCGACAGAGCCTATTTGGTGAAGAGGGACTGACCCGGAAGAGGACTGGTAGATTGGTTCCACCAAAATGCCTGCTTGCGGAGGATATAAGTGCTTACTGTTCCTGATAGATGCCATTACTGGGTGGACTGAGCCTTTTCCAACAAGAACGGAGATTGCCACAGAAGTAGCAAAAGGTCTCCTAAAGGAAATAATACCCCAGTTTGGTCTCCCAAGATCCCCACAGAGTGATAGTGGGCCACCTTTCACCTCTAGGGTCACTCTCGTGGTCTCTGAAGATCTAGGCATAAAATATCAACTCCACTGCACCTGGGGACCACAGTCCTCCGGAAAGGTAGGACGGGCAAATCAAACTTCAAAAGGGACGTGAGCAAAACTGTCAGGAGACTTCTGAAAACTGGGCTGAGTTGCTCCCTATAACCCTGCTGAGACTGAGGGGCTCCCCTAAGGCCAATACTGAGCTCAGCCCACTTGAAATGCTATATGGCTGACCCTTTCTAACTCTAGATTGGATATTTGATACAGAGAGCCATCAAGCAATTAAGTATATAATAAACTTAGGGCAAGTGCAGAAAACATTGCAGGGACATGGAAACAAAGTTTTACCAGCCCCCAAAGGGAACTTTCACACTGCCATATCTCCGGGGGACTGCGCACCCCTTCAAACTTGGAAGGAGGGGTCACCAGCAGATCAACTCAACCCTGAGTAGAAAGGGCCCTACCAGGTAGTCCTGAGGACCGCTGCAGCTGTAAAACTTTCAGTGGTCGATAGTTGGGTTCACATTTCCAGCGGAAAGCAGGCTGCTGCCCATCCTGATCCAACCCAGGACCGGCTGGAGACCTGAAGCCCAGACTGCACCAGCGAGCTGCTAGAGGGCCTCCGGCTCCAGCTGAGAAGGGGGAGCCCCAGAGCACAGGTGGCGCACACAAGGCCTGAGGGCGGAATCCGGCCCTCCACCTTGTTTCTACCCCATGGCAGCACCGAGCTCTCACTCAACTGTTCAGGACTAGTCACATCTATACAGTCCTAAAGTCACACTCGGCCCTTTGGAGGCCACTGCAAGGCTGATGTGGCCCTGGTGAAAATGAGTGTGACACCCTGTCCTGAAGGGTAAGTGATGGTTGATGACACTGTGCTGACAACACTGTCATTCTGGAGAGTCATACTTCTTGGAAACTTCCTGTGAGCACTGGTCCTCTGCGTGAAGGCTCGTTTCCCTCCTTCTGGGTGGAATCCTATCTAGGAGTGTCCGCAATGAATGCGTCTTGTTGCTTCTACTAACCACTGTCCACTCACCTCTGGACAGAAGAGGGCGAGAGTTTCGTGGTTCTCAATAGGCAGGGAGGACTGCCCCATCTAAGCTGGAAGGAGTTACAGCAGGATGATCTTTGTCCTTCAATAACCCCAAAAAGATTTTTGAGAACCATGTCTCTCAAGGGGGAAGTCGAGGCAGGAGATGGCCAGGAAGGAGAAAACTCTGGAGGTGCCCCAGGGCTAAGACAAAGGACATTGATGCAGGACAGGGACGCTGTTCTAAGACCCGTTGCCCATCACTTTCCGGAAAAGCACTGAATCACAGTGAATCATGAATGCACCTGCACAGAACATGCTACATGGCCCCTGCTTCATGATAATAGTGTTCTGATAAATTAGCACCGTAGGACCCCCTTCTCCAGTGGCCAAAGAAGATCATGCGAGACCGCATGTGCAGTAGCTTTTTTTTTTTAAGCCAACAGTATTTATTGAGCATTCATTGTACACAGAACAGTAGCTTTAAAGTACTGTAACTACTCGCACACGCACGATAAAATCCGGCCAAAACCAGCCGGGAAACATGAACCCTATAAGAACAGAATCCCTCCAGCCCCTGAGGTCCATCTCTGCTAAGAGGTGACCAGCTCCCACATTCTGTGGAGTGTGCTGTCGCTTAGTCAGTCTGCTCGCTCTCTTTCTGCTATAAACTCACTGTGTGTTCGGTTCAACTCCATGTCTGTGATCACCAAGAACCTGGTTACCTGTGCCTGCCTGTGACAGTTTTATAATTTTGCTCTTTAAATTCGGTATTTCAATCCACAGAAACTAATTTTTATGTTGGGTGTGAAAAAGTGCTCTAAATTAATTTTTTTCTAAGTGATTAGAGACCGTGGCCCTGGTCTCTTTCACAGAGCAGTCAGTGCGTCATTTCTCTACTAGGGATGTATTGAGTGGGAGTGAAGAAAAGCAAGTTACAAAGTCACATACTACATAGAATGAGCTTGTGTTCGTTCAAAGAAAAGATACTGGAAAGGACACGAGTCCTTTCCAGAGACTTCGTTCGGTGTCTAGGCAGGGACAGTGCAGAGCCTGCTTGGGAGAAAGCCTCTGTCAGGAGCCTTTCAGCACCTGTTCCCACACACAAAGCCAACCACACTGGCGAGCAGTGTGCCGGTGCGAGATGGATACGGTCATTATTTTGAGGCTGCAAAAGTAAAGGGCACCTGTTCTATGATGTGACTTATGCAGGATGTGAGATGCAGAAATAGACAAATCTTTAGGGACAGAAAGGAGATGAGTGCCCGTCGGGGGAGTGGGGGTGGGGAAGGCGAGACCGTGCTCACGGGCACCGGCTTCTCTCTCTCGGGGCGACAGTATGGCGCTGTGAGCACTACCGGCCTTTGAACCGCACGCTCACGGGGACGAGCGGATTGGACGGGGCGCTGTCTCAGCCAAGCTGCTGGAACTGAGCTCCTGGGCCAGCATTTGTGGAGCGCATTGCTGCACGCCCAGCGCAGCCCCGGGAGGAACTAGGGGCTGCTGGCTGCGGGTATCGATCGGACTTCCCAGGCGGCACACCTGCACTCGGGGCCCCGTTTCACCTGTCTACTGTGGAGGTGCACGTAGACGGCGTGCGCCCACACGCACCTCCGGGAACCGGCGGTGGAGGTGCTCCGGCCCGCAGACTCCGACGCCGGGCAGCCCGGCCCCGCCCCTCACCTCGGCGTGCGCACGCAGCCCGGGTCCGACTGCCGCGGCCGAGGGGCGGGGCGGCGGGCGGTTGGAGGGCAGGGCCTGCGGGCAAGGGGCGCGCAGGGGGAGGGGCTGCCGTTGGGGGCGTGGCCGCGCAGGCGCGCTGGGCCGGCGGTTTCCGGCGCGCCGTCCGCCCGAGCCCGTCTGTCGCCGGCCTGCCCGCCGCGCGCCCCCCGCCGTTGGCGCCGGCATGTCGGGCCCCGGGCCGCGGGAGCCGCCGCAGGCGCAGGCGGGCGGGCCGGCGGGCCCCGAGGGCGCGGACGCGGCGCTGGGCGAGGCGGGGCTGAGTTTCACGACCACCGACCTGAGCCTGGTGGAGATGACGGAGGTCGAGTACACGCAGCTGCAGCACATCCTCTACTCGCACATGGAGGCGGCGGCCGAGGGCGAGCTCGAGACGCGCCTCAACTCGGCCTTCCTGGCGGCGGGCGGCGCGGCGACGGGCGGCGCGGCGGCGACGGGCGGCGCGGCAGCGGCGACGGGGGGCGCGGCGCCCGTGTACCCACTGCTGTGCCCGCCCGCGCTGGCCGACGGCGGCTTCGCGGGCGCCAACCCGTGCCTGGGCCACATCGACTTCCAGGAGCTGCGCATGATGCTCCTGAGCGAGGCGGGCGCGCCCCCTGCTCCCGCCGCCGCCGCTGCGGAGAAGACGCCGGGCGCCGACGGCCCGGGCGCAGCACGGCCCAAGGCGCCCGACGCCACCGGCAAGGAGAACGCGTCGGCCGCGGAGGGCGCCCCCGAGGCGCGGGCGAAATCGGCGGTGCGCGTCCGCCTGGAGGACCGCTTCAACAGCATCCCTGCCGAGCCCCCGCCCGCCCCGCGCGGCGCAGAGCCTCCTGAGCCCGGCGTGGCGCTCAACAAGTGGGTGCCTGGCGGCGGAGGGCTGGCTCCGCAGGATCTGGGTGTGCAGGGAGGGAGGGGTCCTGTGCAGGGCCGCCCGCTCCCTTCTGACCGCCATCTCCCAGGGAGCAGGCCGGCCGGTCTGGGTGTGGGAGTGCACAGCGAGGCTCTGCGTGGAACATGCAGCTTCCCCTGCAGCGGTGGGGCATCGCAGTGACCCCTCAGCTTTCTACCCACCCCCACCCTGAAGTTTCCCCCGACGTCATGCACTGTCATGACTTTGGAGGATGGCTCTCAAAGAAGATGGGGGTCAAGGGCAGGACGAGGAGAGAGGACACACAGCTCCTCCCTCTGGCGGGAAGCAGGTGGGAGCCGGCCCTACACCTGCTGGCAGTGGCTTTATGGAGGTTGTCCTGATGGGGCGTTGCTGTCCAGAACAGGCCCTGTTACCCATCGCGAGGGATGGATGGTGGACGGGGCTGCATGTCAGGAGGCGTTCCCGCCACCACATCTTCACGTGTTTCTGGGTTTTCTTTTGTCTCGGCAGTTTGGTGACTCTTATTCGACACCCATCGGAGTTAGTGAATGTTCCTCTTCATCAGCAGCAAAACAAATGCACAACGTTAGTGAAAAATAAGACGGCGGGTGCGGCCACCACGCTGCAGCTCACCTACCCCCTGTTCACGGCCAACGCCTGCTCCTCTGGGGCAGGCGCCGGCCTCTCACAGACACAGGTTCGGAAAGCAGGGTCTCTGTTACCTGCAGCCCAGGGGCCTTCCCCTTTCATGGAGCTTATTTTATTTTATTTTATTTTAAGATTTTACTTATTTATTTTTAGAGAGGGGGAAAGGGGAGGAGAAAGGAGAAGTGAAACATCAATGTGCGGTTGCCTCTAGTGCACCCCCTACTGGGGACCTGGCCCACAACCCAGGCACGTGCCCTGACTGGGAACGGAACCGGTGACCCTTCGGTGTGCAGGCTGGTTCTCGATCCACTGAGCCACACCAGCTGGGTTGAGCTTATTTTAAAATCGAGACCACTTACGAGTTTGGGGATATTTAGAAGTCCTCAGTGCATCAGAGCTCTTCCTCTTGCCTGTGAATAGCGCTGATGTCACTTCTGCTGCAGTGCATTTTGTTTGTGCAAGAAAGGGGTCACACACTGATGAAGTTCCCTTGCTCTGTCGTTTCCAGAGTTCCAGTAACTCCTGCTCTATCCTCGAGGCCGCCAAGCATCAGGATATTGGATTGCCCAGAGCGTTTTCTTTCTGTTATCAACAAGAAATCGAATCCACCAAGCAGACTTTAGGTGGTAGAAACAAAGCGTTGCCTGAGCAGGTTTGGATTAAAGTGGGAGGTAAGCCACCTGGTGGAAGGGAGCAGGTCCTTCTGCTGCCGCCCGACCTTTGCCCTCTAGTCCTTGTGGCCTTGGGGGGAGGGGCAGGCGGTTGATGAACATGATGGTCTTGGAAGTGTCTCTCATCTTGGGCTCCTTGCATTCCCGCCCACCCCTGCCACCTCACTTGGAGCATTCTCCTGAATTACAGACATAGTTATGGTCAGTGTGGAAACGTGGAGTTCAGGGCTGCCTTGTCTGAGTAGTAACACGAGAACACAAAAACTCTTATCTTAAGAGATTTGCATAAATTTCCAGTTACCTTCAGACCATCAAAGCACATAGGTTTTTTCCCTCTTATTTGGTACTTCCTGAGTGAGGCGGGGGGCCTGCAGTCTGTTGGAAGCTTCAGGAGCCAGCGTGCAGGTGGGCCCAGGCCTGGGTTGGGCGAGTGGAGGTAGCGGGATTCAGGCGTTTCGGAGACAGACCCTGCTGAAGGCAACCCCAGCCCCTGGCCGGTCCCTCTCAGTCCCTTTCTCCCTGAAGACAGACCATCTTTCACGTCGCCTACCATGACGACGAGGCATACGCCGAGCTTCTCCGAGAGCCGGTGAACACAGCGTGGGGTGCAGGGCTGCTGCTCCCTCCTGTAGCAATAACTAGTTTTCCCTCATTTTTGTGACACTTTCTGCAGAAGCGTATGTTGACCTTTGTCGGGCATGAGGACAACAGTAAAATATCCCCGTGCTGACTGCGCGGCAGACAGAGTGAAAAAGTGGCCAATGCCTGTGGACCCATCTGTCCCCCTTGGAAAGTGTCCATGGGCGGAACTGTGCTGAGGGGCTCTTTCAGACGTGGCCTTGCGTGGCTTCTCGGGGGTGTGGCCCCACGCACAGCAGTTAGACGTCTCCTGGCATGTTTGGTGCGGAGTTGACATATTTCTTTAGCCCAGGCTGGGCGGTGATGTAACGCCCCCTCGTGGGGAGACTCACCTGTCAGGAGACAGTGTTTGAATCCTGAGCCACTTAGCTGTTGTCCTCTTCTGAGAATCGCAGGGAGAATGTCATTGTCATGTTAGAATTCCAGTTTTCCCTCCACTCTGCATATCAGAAAAATCAAGCAACTTCTTGCTTTTTCTATTTGTAGATGACAGTCAACACCTGTTGGTTAGGGAGGAGGCTTTGACGAGATTATGTTGGTAACACTCAGCGTGCTATGGTGTGGTTCTAGGTTTATGCTTGTTTGGCGTTTGGACACGTGGACTGGCCACCGGGTCCAGCTCATGTTCTGCGGGTCTCTGCTCCTTACTCACTAATGTTTACGTCTTGGATTGAAGATGCCAGAAATGTAGTCAGCATTAAGGTAGATCAGTAAAGGAAAGTTAAAAATTGAAGTACCTGTGTTTTTTTCTTTTGCAAAGAAGAAGCGCTGTGCAAACAAGCAATAAATAAGAGGAATCGGAGTAGGATACGGCAGCTGGACACCAGCGTGGAGCGGAGAGCCCTGGGAGAGATTCAGAACGTGGGGGAAGGCGCGCCGGCGGCCCTGGGCCCCTGGCAGCCCGCATCCACAGAGCCGTCGCAGCCCCACCCGGGGGAGCAGGCCCCGAGCGCCCCGGGCGGACGGTCACAGCGCAGGGAGAGGCACAACCGCATGGAGAGGGACAGAAGGTAAGGTGCATGTGTGTCCCTCGAGTCGGCCCGACAGCGGACACTTACCTTGGGTGCGCGTTAGAAACGGTGGGTGCCCTGTTGCACAAACGAGTGGCTGCGGCGTGTTCAGAGGGAGAAAACAGCATGAGGAGACACATGCTGGCTTTGCTGGGGGGTCGAGGTCCTCCAAACCCCAGACCCTCCTGGTGGACGAGGAGGGCCCATGGCTTTGATTCCTTAAGGAGAAAAGATGCGACAAAACAGGCAAAGTCTCCAGGGGAGGAAGCAGGGGACCCGGGACCCCCACCCAGGGGAGTCCCCTAGGGCACTTCACCCCACCCTGAGGTCTGGGGCACGGGGACCGCTGCCAGCGGGCGACCCCTGCCCGGCACTCGGCCTGGTGGCCGACGTGGAAGGAAAGCCCGCACCTCACGCAGACTGCATTGCTCATGCAAACCGCTCAGGCAGCGGTGGTGGGGCCCCCCTCAGTCCGAGTTCCCAGCAGCCAGCCGGGCCGGCCTCGTGGGCAACGCTTCCTGACAGGCAGGTAGGCCCTCTGGCCAACTCCCCTGCACCTTTGTCCCCAGTGTGTCCTGGTTTTGAGAATGGTGGGGACGGAGGAGGTTAAAACTTACATTCGAGTCGCTCTATCCGTAGATTTTATTTGTGCCGTTATGTGTAGAATCAAAGGGTGGTGAAGCTCGCTCTTGCAGGGGCTTCTTGCACACAATTCGTCAGCCCTGTCACTCGCTGAACGAGTGCCCCTTTCTGTCAGGGGCTCGGCCTGTCCCTCCTTCCCGCCTCGTCTTGAGCTTCTGTCTGCCAGACAGAGACACCATCCACCGCACAGGCCTCGGTGAGAAGGACGCGAGCGCTGTGGTGGCACCGGGAGATGCCGCTGCAGTCTGCAGAAAGCCCGCGTGTCCGTGGGGGAATGAGACGCCAGGGCTGTGCTGAGATGCTCAGGTGTCAGCGCAGGCTGGACTCTACTGGTCCCTGCACGCACATGTGGAAGTTACAGACGGCCCGGTGGTCACTCCGGCTGTGATCACATCGTCTCTGAAGTCGCCTGGGTTCCCTCTCTGAGCCAGGCCCCTGGAGAAGCGAAGCTGGGGGTCGGAGTCCTGGGCATGTGGAGGCAGGCTGAGACCTTGAGCAAGAGAATGAGTTGACCAGAAAAACCACATGCAGCACTTCCCTCCAACTCCAGGGTCGGGCTCCGTCCGTGGTCTGGACATTTGCACTCGGCCCCTGAGAAGCAAACGGGGAAGCCCTGGGGAGGGTGACCGAGGCAGCGGGGGCCTCTAGGGACGGCTCCTGGCTGAGGACAGTCGTGTGCTCTCGGTCCCGAGAGGGTGGCGGGCCCTGCCTTCACCCTGGGTGCCAGGCCCCTAAGCGCTGGCCCTTTGAAGGCCGCTGGTCCTCTCTGGTCACTCTGGGCTCTGCTGCCGCAGGCGCAGGATCCGCATTTGCTGTGATGAGCTGAACCTCTTGGTCCCGTTCTGCAACGCCGAGACGGACAAAGCCACAACCCTGCAGTGGACCACGGCCTTCCTGAAGTATATCCAGGAGCGGCACGGGGATTCTCTGAAGAAGGTGAGTGTGCAGGCTGGGGCTCCGGGCCAGCCGCTCTCCGGGGTTCTGAGTCCTTTTCCCCGAGGATCCCAAGCTGTCCTGCGTGTCCCGGAACCTGATGTCGCAGAGTCTGGTGTGAGCATGGCCCTGCACACTGGAGACAGGACTTGTCGCTGGTGAACGTGGTGGCCGAGTGGCCGTGACTCGGGTGAAGGGTCGTGACAGGTTGGGTGCCTGCTGTATACAGTGAGTGGGTGGTGCTGGGCATGGAGAGGCTTCAGAGACCTGGAGGGGGAGATCTTTGGTTTTGCCCTCAGAAAACCCAAGGGGATGAAGCAAGAATAGACCCCCCCCAAAAAAAAAAGGCAGATAAATGTCAAATAGACAGTTTGGAGTTCAGGAGGCAGGAGAGAGACACTGGTGTGGGCTGGGTGCCTGTGAGCGACTCAGGCCCTGGGGCCCAAGCACCTCGCCTCCTTCGTGCGGCCAGCGAGAGCATGGCCTGACTCCTGTTGGGCTGAGTGTGCAGCGTGGGTCCTGTCGTCCCATATGTGCCCCGCCCCCCCAGTCTCAGAGGACAGAGCGGAGGTGGTGCTAGGGACCTCGACTGGGGCGCTGGCCACTGAGCGGGCAGCCAGGGTGGCAGGTGATGAGGCCTCGGGGCCGGGCTCCCTGTGGGCCGTCATGGGGTCGGAGGGCAGAGCTGTTTCCCACGGCACCTCCCGCGTATGCGGCCAGTGGTCCGGGCCGGGCTGTGCGCGGAGCGGCTGTACCCCGCTGTCTGTCATGTGGTTTGCGTCATGTCCTTGCATCTCTGCGCGGCACGCAGGCCAGGCTTCCTCCCACGGCCACGGTGTCTGCGCTGTCGCTCTTCACCGCCGTTCCTTACCGGCGGGCTGGTCGATTCTGTGAAATAGAGCTGTTGCATTTTGTGAATGATTTAACGTTTGCATTGTGTGCCTGCTAGAAAATCATTGACAGAATTAGTTCAAGTACAAGGAAGGTGTTCCAACAACAAAACCGTGTGTGTGTGTACGTGTGTGTGTACGTGTATCCATGTACGTGTATACATGTATGTGTATACATGTACATGTATTATGTGCCCCCCACACTAAGATTAAGTCGATTGATAGCCTGTGGATGCTCTGTCTCATGGACGTTCCCCTTCCTGAGTGTTTCTGAAGTTGGATCCTGCTGACCTTGCACCTGCCTCTGCTGCGCCTGCGACCCCCCCAGAGGCGGCCGCAGCGAGGTCAGTTAGCCTAGGCGGTCAGGAGTAGCTGGCCCCCACGCACATGGGCTCCGTGCTTCCTCGGTGACCCCCCACTCACCCGAATGTTCTCGTTTTCCAAACACGGCCCTTGGGACTGGAGAGGTTCCCCGAGTGACTTCAGTGCACGCTGTATTCTGCAGACCTTGCCTGCTTGGCCAGGCCTCCGTGAGGCCACGCTGGGCTGGCCACGAAGCACACTCACCGGCTCCAGTCGCAGTTAGCTGTCTGTAACTTCGTTCGAAACAGTTTCATTAGGTTGTGTTGTGACAGCTGTCATATCAACATAAGTTTAAAAAAAGCTTATCAGAGCCCTGGCCGCGTAGCTCAGTGGATTGAGCTTGGCCTGTGAACCAAAGCATTGCAGGTTCAATTCCCAGTCAGGGCACATGCCTGGGTTGCAGGCCACGGCCCCCAGCAACCACACATTGATGTTTCTCTCTCTCTCTCTCTCTTTCTCCCTCCCTTTCTTCTCTAAAAATAAATCTTAAAAAAAAAAAAAAGACTAGATGAGACAAACGTTCAAGTAGTAGGTCTGCTCTTGTAAGGACATGTCATAGTAAACATTGTTTTCCTTTCAGATAGCTCTTTTAGGGGAGAAAAAACCTTATTTTTGCTTATTCTGCCATTATGTTTTAAAATTTGACATAGAATGTTCCTCTGTGGTTACAGTACATGTTCACCTACCCTTCTCTCCAGTTAGGTTGTTCAAATAAAATTAGTTTGCTTTTATAAAAAAAAAAAACTTATCAGAATTGGTGAGCTGTTGTGTAGCCGTTCTTTTATTTTCATTTCTTAAAAGCTTTCATTTATTCATTTTTTAGGGGGGAGGGAGAGTGAAAGAGAGGGAGAGAAACATCAGTGGGCAAGACATACATCCATTGATTGCCTCTTGCACGCCCCCTACTGGGGACCCAGCCTGCATCCCAGGCATGTGCCCTGACCTGGAATCGAACCAGCAACCTCTTGGTTCACAGGCTGGTGCTCAATCCATTGAGCTGCACCAGCCAGGGCTGTAGCCATTGAATGTTAAAGTTGGAAAAAAATAAGTGATATTTTTAGCATATTATCCTTTATTATTTCAAGAAAGGTAAAAACCCAACTGAAATGCAGAAAGCTTTGTGCAGTGCAGGGAGAAGGCGCTGTGACTGATGGGACGTGTCAGAAGTGGTGTGCAGAGTTTGTCGCTGGAGGTTTCTCGCCAGATGACGCTGTGCAGTGCACAGACTGGCTGCAGTTGGTGGCCATCCCGTTGGGACAGTACTTGAGAGCATCAGCGGTCTGCCACGAGGGAGAGAGCCAACTTACTCAAAACACGCAGTTCAATAGTTCCCGGTGAAAATGAACAATGTCTTTTATTTTGCTGAGAAAACTAAATGGACTTTTTGGCCAACCCAATACTTTGGAGGAGGCAGAGACGCCACTGGCCTGCAGGCAACTGCCCCGTGTTTCCAGGAGGGGACATAGCCATGCTGCCCTGCGGCAGCGGGCAGCTGACGCTGGGCGTCCAGGGGCCGAGGGTTGGGCCGGAGTGGCCCAGTGTGGTTGGTCCGGTGGGCACCTTGCTGCTCGGGGAGCTGGGGCTCCGGGAAGGACAGGTTGGGGCCCGAGTGCTGGCGAGGCCCCTGGCTGGGCTGCACGGCCGAGTACCTAGACTGCAGAGCACTGCTGGGGTGCGGGGCCCAGCCCTTGGGGATGTAGGTGCTGGAGGGGGTGGGGAGAAAGTGGTGGGTGGTGCCCGTGCTGTGTCAGACATTCTGCACCAGGTGTGTCTGTGGCAGGCTGGCAGGTCCTTGTCGGCATGTCGGTGCCTGGAGTGTCGTTGCTCTGAGGAGCCCATGGCCCAGTGGACGCCTGCGCACGTCGCCGGCCTTACGCAGCCGCCTGTGTGCCGAGTCCCCATCGTCACGCCGTGGCCGTGCCTGCCCAGGCAGGCTGTGTTTCTCTGATGCCATCCGATGTCCACGTGTCCCCAAGATGACTATTTTATTTTATCTCTATTCTAACCTGAGGACATATTTTTCATTGCTTTTAGGGAGAGGGGAAGGGAGGGAAAAGGAGAGGGAGAGAAACATCAATGAGCAGTTGCTCTCGTGCGACCCCTACTGGGGACCCAGCCTGCAGCCCAGGCCTGTGCCCTGACTGGGAATTGAACCGATGACCCTTTGGCTTGCAAGCCAGTGCTCAATCCACGGAGCCACACTATCCAGGGTTTGAGGTGTTTTGATAAATTGTGAAAACCCGTTAAAACTCAGCTTTTTTCCCTGATGTTTTGTTGGAAACAGATGCTAGTTGAGAGAAGTGAGTGAGAGTGACTGGCTGACCATCAGCTCAGCTGAGGAGGGTTGGGCAGGCCCCTGCCTCACTGTGTCACGGTCTCCCCCAGCTCCCCGGGACTTGATCCCTGGGACTGAGGGATGCAGGCGGAGCTACAGCTTAACTCCTTGGGCGAAGCACTGGGCGTTCAGATTTTCTAGCCTCACACGTGAAGATGGCTTAGAAAATCTCTGCTTTACTTGCTTCTGTCTGAGAAATGGCTCTTTTGCTTCTGACTTCTGTTCAGTTATTTTAAGAGGCAAACTCTGCCCTGGTCGGGTGGGTCAGGTGGTCAGAGTGTTGTCCCAGCAGGCCTATGTTGTGGGTTCGACCCCCAGGAAAGGCACACAGCAGAACCGACCCGTGAGTGCATCGGTGAGGGGCCACCAATCCGTGTTTCTCTCTCTAACAAATAAAACCAGTGGAACAGAAGACCGCGCTGCAGTCTGGCCAGGCATCTGAGAAGCCGTTGGCGAGCTGAGTGAAAACCCCCTTCCCTGTGACTGTGCGCAGAAATGTTCCGTGCCCGTTCTGGTCAGGCGGACCCCGATGAGCCGTGCGGTGCCGCGAGTGTGCGGGGCGCCCTCCATGTGTTGGGAAGTGGCTGGGCTCGGAGCCCGGCCTTCTGGGCGTGAGGGCAGCACTGCTCACGTGTGGGTCGGCGCCCTCTTCTCGTCCGCAGGAATTTGAGAGTGTGTTTTGCGGTAAAACTGGCAGGAGGCTGAAGCTGACCAGACCGGACTCCCTGGTGGCATGTCCTGCGCAGGAGAGTCTGCAGAGCAGCCCCGCCATGGAGATCAAGTGACCACGGGACGCTGGTTCCTGGGAAGCACACGGCCCTCCTGGCCCCGCACGTCCGCAGCCCTGGGGCTCACGCCGACCGCCACCTCCGAGGACGTGACTCCGGGGGGACTCCGGGGGGACTCCGAAAGCACCTTCTGTAGAAATATTTATCTGAAACAGAATGTCTGTCCACCAGTGTCCTCTTAGGCCATTCGGGGTGAAGACACCGAGACAATTAGTAAGTACTGTTTCAATTATCTGTCTGATTCCATCATGTTTTCTTAACATGATAACTTAAAAAATTAACATCCTCTGCAATTTCTTCAGTCTTACCAGGCACACTGCTTTTTGCTTATTTTATTGACATTTAAATACGCCCCTTAGCAATTGGAACAAGTCAAAATGTTCTTCACTAGAAGTAGTTGGAAATTTATTTCATTTGTTTATCGCCTCCCCTCGTGACCACCTCCGGCCGTGCGGCCCCGCTGCCTCTCGGCGGGGGTCCCCAGCACGCCCCTTGGGCCCCTTTCGTCCGTAGAAGAGATGCTTTCGGGGCAGGGGTCACTTCGCTGACCTCGCCTCCTCGCGGAGAGACATTATTTTCCGTGTAATAAACTATAGTGTTCAGAGCGAGATTTCAAATGAGTGGCTTTATTCAGGGCAACGGACGACACCGACAGGGTTAGTGCAGCACAGAGTCAGCTCCCACCAACACTGCTGGTTGGAGACGGCGTGCCGTCCACACACGAAGGGACGGGCGGGCGGGCCGTGATGGCAAGGGCACTGCCCGGTAGGAGCCCCTACCTCTGTCGTTGCCCTGTGGGCGGTGTGACTCTGGGGTCCATGTTATCATTTCACTGGGGCCACACCTGGCATTGCACCAGCGCCGTGTGACGCTGAGCTTTCTCTCGGGCCCTTATGCACGCTGGGTGCGCACCCAGGCCCTCCCGGTGTTGCTGCGTGGCACCCCTGTCCGAGGTTCAAGGTCCACAGTGGCCCACCCCGCAGGAACACACAAGGAGACCACCTTCCCGGACCTGGGGAAGGACACTTGGGCACAGGTGTCCAGGTGCCACTGAGGATGGGGGGCTGGGGGCCAGGGGGCAGGCCGGAGAGGCCGAGCCGGACGTCAGCACGGCGTGGCGTCCTCGCCTCGGCACCGGGGGCTGCCAAGCCCTGCCCTCCCGGAGCCTGCCGCTTCGGTGGGCGTCTCGCTCACTGCCTGGGTTGTGCTTCAGGAGCTTCTGGGACCGGACTTCTCCCCACCCCCGGCCATCACGGCTCCTTGGCAGGCTGAGGTGTCACAGATGCCGGGGGTCCCCTGGGCGCCGACAGGGCCAGGGAGGCCGGGGTCTCCGGGTGGCCCGGGCTCGCCGTGGGCCCCGTCTTGGCCGTCTTTGCCCACACCAGGCACGCCTTGTGGCCCTGGAGACAGACGAGGGAGGTGAGTGTGGACGCAGGAGACCTGCGGGCAGTGGGCCCTCAGCCACCCCGCCCTGCCCTGCCCTGCTGCCCACCGGTTTGTCTCTTGACCTGGGAGGGGCCCGGGGTGGGGGCCCAGGTCAGTGGAGCCCAGGGCAGACAGGGTGAACAGGGGGGTGGCTGGGACCACCCAGGACACGCCCACCTGAGTGGGGTGCAGGTGGAGGTGTGTCATTTGGGGAGAAGCCAGGAGCCCGGGGTGTGGCCTCGAGGGCCCAGGGAGGAGGTTGGGGGTGTCAGTTTAGGGAAAGTCCTGTCCCCCAGGAGCTGGGGTGGGACATGGCAGGGCTGGCCTTCGCTGGGGACAGCGCTCAGGTGACAGTGAAGTGGAAACACTTGGTCAGTTAGGAGAAGGTTCTGTTGGAACTTAACTGACGTGCACACTGGGTGGCGGTAGAGAGACCGCCCGGAACCGGACCTGCGGAGCTGCCCTGGAGCAGCCAGACCAGGACCAGGACCAGGACCGGGACCTGCTTATGGGTCACAGGCCCGCCCTCCCCGCCACCCAGGGGGCTGCACGGGGGAAGCTCCGGGTCCCAGAAAAGGGAACCAAGAGACACACATGGGTGATGGCGGCGGCCTCGTACCTGGCAGCCCCTGGTCCCCGTCAGGCCCGTCCAGCCCCGCGCCGGTCGCACCCTTGTCTCCTCTGTCCCCTGGGGTTCCTGTTGGGGGGGTTGGCAGAAGTGGGGGTTCAGAGCCACCCGGTGCCTGGGACCCTGCTTGGGCCACGGGGAAGCCAGCTGCGTGGCCACCCGGCATCCCAGTGGCCCCCGGCCACCGAGCTTGGGCTTTGCTCAGAAACGCTAAGGCCTGTGGCAGAGCTGAGTGTGTCTCCGTGTTCAGCGTGGTTCTGAGCCCATGAGTTACGGTGTTTTCAAATGGCCCCCAGCCGTGTGGTCCCAGCCCCTCCCCCCACCCCCAGCAGTGAGGGGGGCCTTTTGTTGCTGCGGGGACACATGGACAAGAGCCAGGTGAGTGGGGCCGTCAGCCTGGCGCTGATGGGCCGGCTCCAATTTACTCTTGGGGACTCAGAGGGCCTGGCCCTGCATGCCTGGCCCGTCTGCCTCTGGTGCCGAGTTGTCCGACGCCCGAACTCTCTCAGAACAAAGGCCTGTGGCCAGCAGGTCAAAGCGAGTTGGAGTCGCAAGTTTTAAATTCTTTGTTTGGGCCACAGTGTCCCCCCACGGGCTGCGGGCCACCCGCGTATCTCACGGTGAACTGAGTGCTTAAGGCTGTGGGGGAAAGGCTCGTGCCCAGCACGGTCCTCAGCACCCCCCCTCGATGTCCGTGTGGCAGGCCCCCCATGGGCTTGCCGCAGCGCATGCCTGGATTTCCACCTCCTTTCTGAGTCGCGTTCCCTAGTTCTTTGTAGGTGGGTTTCGAGCATTTGCATTTCCAGAAAGCAGCCCTGCATACTGGCCGTCAAGTGCGGTTCTGGGGGTTCTGGGGAAAACCGTGCCCTTTAGACAGTGTGGGGCTGGCCTGCAGGGAGGGTGTGGATGTGGCCGTGCTGGGCCTCAGGCAGCTCCCAGCGAAAGTGCCGCCTGCTAGAGTTCCAGGCGTCCGTGTGGGGACACAGGCAAGGCCAGGGTCCCCGAGTTCCCTGGGGTTCCCTTCCCTCTCTCGCCCCAACAGAGGGGACATCTCTTTTGGGGGACACAGAACGTGTGGGGTTTCTGGGGTGGCTGTGGCGGGGCCACCTGGACTCACCTCTGGGTCCGGGGTCTCCCAGCTCTCCAGTGGGACCACGATATCCGGGGGGCCCCCGAGCGCCAGGGTGACCAAGGGAACCCGGGGGCCCGGGGGGTCCTGGGGGGCCCGCAGGTCCGGGCCGACCAATGGCTCCTGGCGCCAACGGCTTCCTCAGGTGCGCGGCTAGCTGTGCGATTTGTTCTTTGGAAACAAAGGCGCGAGGTTATCCGAGGAGGGTCACCCTGAGCACGCCATGCAAAGCGTGGGGCATCGGCACTGCCTTTCAGAAGGGAGTTTGTTGACCGAGGATGGCCTTAGCAGCTCAGAGCCTCGTGACCAATGCCGTCTGTTCTCCGCATGCTCAGGAGCAAACCAGACTGGGCAGGGGTTCTCGGGGTTTGGAGCTGCTGAAAGGTGTCCTCAGAGTGGCCAGAGATGTCCACTTGGCCTGCCACAGCCGAAGGGGCACGATTCTGTGTCCCTGGTAACTATTCTGTTCAGCGGACTCTTGGGACAGCCCCGCCTGCGGGCGGCAGAGCCGTGCCTCGGGGGATCGTGGGGGTGGGCAGGGGCTGGGCAGGGGGAGGGGGCTCACCGCTGATCATGCCCCCACACAGCTCCCTGACACGCTGCTCACTGGCTTCCTTCCCCTGCAATTCAACCCGGAGTTGGTCACATGTGATGGTGTGCTGGCCCCCCGCCACGGCCCCCTGACTCACGCTCCGAAGGAAGGAAACGCACCGGGACCCCGGGCTTCCCGGTGATGCCAGGCATGCCTTGGGTGCCCTGGATGCCCACGGGCCCGGGTGGGCCCGGCACGCCATCGACGCCGCCGGTGCCGTTGGGACCCTGGATGCCTTTTGGGCCCAGCTCCCCTCGACTGCCGGGCTGTGGGGGAACAGCAGGACCAGGTGGCCGGGTGGCCCAGGAGGCCAGTGGGCTCCTTTGCAGTTGGTCGTCCGGCCGCTGGGTAGCCACTCACCTCTCCTTTGGATCCGACGGGGCCGCTGGGTCCCTGCGGAGAGAAGCGGGGGAGCATTGCGGAGACGCGAGCTGCTGCTGGTGGGAAGCAGTTGCCAAGGAAACGGTTCAAGTCCGATCGTCCATGAAACCGCTAAGCAACTCTGCCTACACGTGACTCCCGGCACTGCCTGCAGGTGGCCCCTCTCCACACGGAGCGTCCCCGAACCCAGCCGGCCTGCGCTCAGCTGTTGCAACAGTGAGGCCAGCGGCGCGATTATACTCACCGGCTCGCCCTTGTCCCCGGGAAGACCGTCGGAACCGGCAATGCCCTGGAAGGACACCCCGAAGTTAAAGGGACTGTCCGCACCATTCCTAGACCCCTGCCCGCCTCGACTGTCGACCCCAATGGGGTTTCTCCCAGGAGAAAGACGCCAGCCCGGTTCAGGTTGTCCCAGGTCCCCGGCCGGTATGAAAAGGGCCTTGGCGGCGGATCCCAGACCCACCCCGGTCACTGGCCCAGGCCAGCAGGGGGCGCGCTCTCCCCGAGTGCGGCCCAGTGTTCTCACACCCTCCTCTGGGAGGGAGCGGGGAGCAGGGGAGAGCCCAGGACAAAGGTGGAGAAGGGAGGTAAGCCAGTCGCCCACAGCAGGGCCTCCCCACACCTGCTCCCCCCACCCAAGGCTCACCTGGTCGCCCTTAGGGCCTGTGGCTCCTTCTGGGCCCTGCACAGAGGGAAGGCTCAGGGTCAGGGGAGTTGGAACTGAAGGTGTGTGCGTGCTCCCTGGACGCTCGGCCCCAAGGCCAGGCCCACGTGTGGGACCCTCCCTGTGCCCGTCCCCTTGGTGTCGAAGGATCCTCCTGTGGAACCGCGGTCTCCTGGGGACTCCACAGCATCACACGACTGTTCCACGGGTGTCTCTGGTTTGGTCGTGTTTGTATCACCAGGAATGGCATGGGGCCCTTGCACGCACAGCCCTGGCTGCCGCCACAGCATTGGGGTTGCTGAGTCAGAGGGTCCAGGGTGCCAGGTGACCATCTCCCAGCGGACCGGGAGCCAAGGGCCATGGCTGGACACTGAGGTGTGACACGGACAGTCCCTTTGCTGAGATGGCAACATGAGAACAGCCCACGGGGCCCAGATGCAAGCAAGGGCGTGGTGGGGAATTGGTGGCCAGCTCCCTTCTCGCCCACTGGAGGCCCTGCTGTGGCTGGACCTCCCGACCATGGAACATCCCCCCCACCTGCCAAGGCTGAGGGAGCGCCTGCTGTGCCCCAGTGCCTCTGGAAGAGGGAGCATCTCCATGTCGGGGGCAGGTGTGGCCTTGAGCACACAGCCGAGGGGCCCACGAGGTGCAGCAGAGCCCTCTGCACCCCTGCTGTCACAGACGGCAGGGACCCGCCCGCGAGCCTGCTGGCTGTCATGAGACCACTAGGAAAGGCTAGAAAAGTTAGGTGCGGTGACGGTCACAGGTATAGAGTGACAGTTTTCAGGCTCATTTCAAAGCCATGGGACCCTGGGACCCTCAGGACAGCTGTGCTGGCGCAGCCACTTACCCGGTCGCCCACACCGCCACGGAGGCCCTGGGCACCCGGCAGGCCAGGGTCCCCAATGTTGCCCTTCGAGCCCTGCAGACAAAGGCCCACTGGTTAGCACCCACGAGGGAGCCACACAGGGACCCCTCCCCACTCAGCTGGCCTGCCTGAGCTCACAGCCCAGACTGGGCTCCAGACCGAACCCGACCCACCTGGAAGCCTCGGATGCCAGGGTTCCCAGGAGGGCCTTGCGGGCCGAGAGCGCCCTGAGAATCAGAAGGGCAGTGTGAGGTCAGCTCCAGCTCCCCAGGGACTGGCCAGATGCAGGAGCCTGTCGCCTGCCATCTGGCCCAGTCCTACTGGCCGGAGGTGGGGGTGTCCCATGGGGCAGCTGGAGGTCCTGGAGGCCAGGTCAGGTGCACAGTAGACTCTCATGTGTCAGCCGACTGGGTGCCAGGAACCGAAGCCCATTGTTGTCATCATCCGAGGCGGACACAGCTTGGGGAGCTCCCGGTGCCACTGCCGGCCCGAGGCTGGGTGGCGGCCCTATCCCCTCAGCACACAGGTCTCGAGGGCAGTAGGGCTCAGGCCTGGCCCCCACCACCCCTGGGTTTCGAGCGCACAGCCCATCGATGTGCCCCAAATGCTGCCCGGCCCCTGCCAGGGCTCGCTCCCCACTCACCGCTGAGCCCCTGTGGCCAGCCTCGCCGCGCTCCCCGGGCATGCCCACATCTCCCTGCGCAGGGAGGGAGGGTGTCAGCAGAGTCCGTGCCCAGGGGTGGGGAGGGGTGGGTGGGGGCGGGGACACTCACCGGGATGCCGGGCTCTCCCAAGGGGCCAGCCTCACCCAGCTCTCCAGCTCTGCCCTGCGGGGCGGGGGGGGTGACGGGAGCCCTGAGCGCTGGCCACCCTCCGTGCTGGGCGCCGGGCTGGCCTCCCCTCCCCCAGAAAGAAGCCACCTACCAGTTCTCCTTTCTCACCCTTGGACCCCGCTCGTCCGGGGAGGCCCTGCAGGGCAGAGGTCCGGGGTCAGAGCTGCCGAGTCCAGGGGAGGACACCCCCAGTGGGGGTGGGGCTCCTTTCTGGGGAGCCCCCGTCAGGCACCCACAGCAGACGGCCTGTCCTGGGAGCCTGCCCCCCCGGGGCCCCACACTCACCGGCAGCCCATTCGGACCCTTCTCTCCTGGGGCGCCATGGCGACCGGCCTCTCCCTGCAGGAGATTCGGGGGTGAGAGGGTGCTGATGCCCAGCACAGGGGCGGGACTCCCCACAGACCCCCCTCTGTAGGCCACTGGCCGAGTGCTAACCTTCTCTCCATCCAGTCCTGGCACACCATTCCGGCCGTCCTTGCCCGGCATGCCCTGGGGACAGGCGAGGGCATGAGGCTTGACGGGCAGCCCCCCACACCCTGTCCTCCCCAACCCCGTTGCCCTGCAGGCCCCCTGATTGGGCAGACCCCTCCCACCCCCCTGGCACTGACTCGGCCTCCTGAGCCAGCGGACCCCAAACTGGCCTCACGGCTCCGTGCCGCAGGTTACCCTGTGCCCCCACTCAAACCTTCCAGGTGAGGGGTGTCCTGTGACACCCTGAGAGGCCCTCTAGGGGAGTCCCATCTTACAGGTGGGGAAACTGAGGCTTGGGAGCCAGGCTTTGGGCCCGGCCTATCCGACCCCACACGCAGGACTGTTTGGAGGGGGGACCCAGCCAGTCCTGGGAAGGGGGCTGCCCGGAAAGTGCTTCCCTTGTCACTGCCCTCGGCCCTGGGTCCCCCTTCCAGGTGTCCTGCCCGGAGGCCGAGGTCACTGGGGGTCCAGGCTGAGTGGGCACAGAGGGCGGGTGCCCAACATGGTGTTTGCTGGCCCCGCTCAGCCCCCTGCATCTCTCGGGCCGAGATGCAGACAAACAGCCCCAGCCTCCGTGCGGCTGGGCCTGCGCCGGTGGAACAAAGACCCGGGCCTGTTCCACCACCGTGACACGTTTCCAGGGGACGGCCATGCAGTGTGAAGCCCGGGGACAGGGGTGCAGAGGATGGGGAGCCGCGGCGGCCGCAGGGACTCACCGGCTCTCCGGCCGGCCCGGTCACTCCAGGGGCTCCCTTGGGCCCCGGTCGGCCCTGGAAGACACGAAAGTCGCTGCAGCCGGGACCCTTGAGGACCGTCCCTCTGGGTGTGCACTCTCGTTCCCGGCCAGCTGTGGTGCTGGGGCCGGGGGATGGCTGCGCCGGCCAACTCCAGTGCCGGGGGCCCATGCTAGGGCCCTGCGGCCCCCCAGCACTGGGCGGCCTCCTCTGGGTCTCTGGCCGGCCGCTAGGCTCAGCCCAGGGAAAGAACCGGTGTGTCAGGGCGTCCACAGATGAATGGCTGTCTGGGGACGGTCACTCTGGGGCTTCATCACCTCCAGCTTCAGCACATTTGCTTAACCCGCGTCACCTGCTGTGCGTCGGCTCGCCCACAGGGCAGCCTGGGCTCCAGTTAGGCCCCAGTGCCTGGGATCCCTCGATGGGTGTGGCTCAGGGCAAGCAGCGGCCGCTGCTCAGGGGGCAGCCGGTCGGATGACTGCTGGGAAATGGGGACTGAGGGCTCCCGTGGCTCACCCCCGCCACCCCCGAGAGGGGCAGCCACCCCATGCCCCTGGCTCCGGCCGTCCGTGTGTCCTCCCAGACCCCTGCAGGTCTGGCCCCTTCAGCGAAGGACCTAGGGACACATGGGTCTTTTACTTACGAGGTCACCCTTGGGGCCGCGGAACCCATCGGGGCCTCTCTCACCTCTGTCGCCCTGGAATGACAGGGGGCACGGGGACGGAGCTCACGACTCAAGCAGGTGGGGAGCTGGACTGAGGCGTGCCTGGCCGGGGTGACCGCCCAGAGCCAGGCAGAGGTGCAGGGCCGATGCCACTGAGGGTCTCAACCCAGGGGGCACCACGCACAGTTCGCTTCATGCCCAGAAGGAGAAGGGACACCAGCCTTCCAGAAGCACAGAGAGACCGCTTGGTGGACTTGCCCGTTGGGGTGTCCACTGGCTTCTGCTCAGGTGCACCCATGGGCACCTGCCCTGGGGTGCCCACAGACTGGCTCCAGCCCAGGAGGGGCCGGTGCAGCCAGTGGAGCAGGGGAGGCATCTGAGGGAGGAAGAGGGGAGGGGACAAAGCGCCTGCGGGACCACCCTCCACACCCAGGCTCCCACATACCGCTTTCCCGGGGCCTCCTGGGTTCCCGGGGGGTCCTCGGAACCCGATGGGACCCTGTAGAGAAAGGGGGCACCTGGGCCTCACTTCTGAACCCTGACGGCAGCCCACAGAGCACTCAACTCCGTCTGGAGGAGCCCTGCCCTGGACACTCCCCCCCAGCCCCCAGCAGGCCCATCCTCAGTCGGCCCCCCAGTGTCCTCCAACCCCCCTCCTGCCCCCACCCCCAGGCCTGAGACGCCTTCACAGCCCCGGCTTTGGAAGGACGAGGGAAGGCAGGCCCCGGCATAGCCTCCCGTGGCTCAGCTGTGGCTGCTGGGGAGATTGGGAGGGGAGGGGCCTCCCCACCACCTGGCTGATGTTGGGCTGGGCCACATGGGGGTGGGCGGACTTACCCGGTCCCCAGGTGGCCCAAGTGGCCCTGGTAGTCCTCGGAGGCCCCGAGGGCCCTGTGGGGGGAGAGTGGAGCTGCAGCCATAGGGTCACATGACCCCAAGAGCCGTGGAGGGACCCCAGCAGCTTTCCCAGAGACCTGCAGCCTCAGCTCAGGCCCTGGCAGTGGACCCCTGGGATCCCCAGCTCAAGAGGCAGGGCCCAGGCCACATTCATGTCATGGGGGCTGGTGACCGTCCCTCACACCCCGAGCGGTCCAAGGGGCTCCCATCCCACATCCTCAACCCCGCCCAGCCCATGTGCCACTCACTTGCAGCCCCACTGTGCCAGGGAGGCCGGGGGGCCCGGGGGGGCCGGGGTCACCCTGCAGGGGAGGCAGGCAAAGCAATGGTGAGAGGTCAGCCCCCAGCTCTCCCAGCCCCTTCCCACACCCGCCAGCCCTGCTCCCACATCCCCGGCCTCTGTTCCAGCCAGTACCCAGCCCTCCCCAGACACCACTTCTGGCTGGGGTGGCCCCTGCTGCCCACGTGGGGTCTGGCCACGCTCGCCACACTGGAGGGCAATTGGCCTTACCACAGCCTGTGGGGGAGGGAAGGCAGACCCAAGGGCAGTGGCTATTGCAGGGCGTCAGGGACCACTGGGGACACTTCCAGCAGAAGCCAGCCTTCTCTGGCCACCGGTGGGGGCTGCCCCAGCTAACTGCGGTGAGGGTCTCTCCAGAGACCCTGTCCCATGTCACCTGGTCCTGGGCGGCCAGGCCCACTGGGGAGGCATGCCATTGGGGTGCACCCCCAGTGCCGCCAGTGCTGCCAGTGCCGCTTGTGTGCCCCTCCACCCGGCGGCAGCCCAAGCCACCACCACTGAGCGCCCCTCCAACTGCCACCACCCGAGCAGGCACGCGCCGTGCACCTTCTCGCCGTCCTTGCCAACTTCTCCTTGCTCCCCTTTGTAGCCAGTGGGTCCCTGGAAGTGGGGGGCGATGAGTCACAGCCTGACCCTCCCAGTGGCCCTGGACCCAGAACCCCTGAGGGAAGCAGGCTGGGCTGGGAAGGGGTTGGGGCCTGACCTCACCAGCTCTCTCAGCGACCGGGCCAGAGCCCAGCAGATCGCAGCAGGAGTGATGGGGAGGGGGGACAGAGCCAGGCCCCCAGGCAGGGTGCGAGGCCAGCCCCCCTTTCTGGGCTCCCACGTCCCCCCATCTCAGCCCACATAGGGGCTGTGCTGCCCCCTTGGGGGCATAGAGGTGGGCCGGGGTCTGAGTCACACCCTGGCCATCACTCACCTTGAACCCTGGCATCCCCGGGGGACCAGGGGGCCCTGGTGGGCAGATGGCTGGGCACTGTTGGAAAACAGAGTGGTCAGACCCCTCCCAGACTCTGGGGCCTCGTTCAGGGCCCGCTGCGGGCTCTGTGGGGGTCAGACCGTGGCCGCCAGGCCCCTGGGCCGCCTCCGTACAGCCAGCTCTGATTTCTCGGCCTTGGCGCAGACAGGGCCGCCAGGGACTGGAGAGTGTCTGCGCTGCACAAAGGGGCCTTCATCCGAGCCCCGACGCCCCCCTCGAGCGGCTGCTCCTCGCACAGACGTGCTTTGTGTGGGGGGAGTGCTTGTCCTTCGGACACGAACTGGATGCTCCACACTGAGGAGGGCGTGGGGGGGTGCTGAGGATTCTAGGTCATTCCACAGCTGATCTGGCAGAGCCAGGGGCGTTGACCCTGGCAGACCCTGCAGGGGCTCAGCCCCGTCCTCGTTCCGAAAGACACCCCGCCCCCTGGGACCCAGCCAGGTGTTCTCCCTTTCACACAAGCCACGAAGCTCAAAGGCCAAGACAGCGGTGAGGCCCAGACTTCAGTCTGGAGGGGCACCTCCCATCTGCGGTGCCCAGCGCCCCCGGGACCACAGTGGAGCCCAGACCTGCCCCTGCCTTCCCTGCGGGGGCGGAACGGGTTGGCCTCTGAATGGGTCCGAGGCCAGGGACTGGGCAGAGCCCCTCCCACCAAGACACGCCCCCTCCACCAGCGGCGCCCACCTGAAGGTCCGTTGCGCCTTCGGGGAGGACCCCTGGGTGGCCCTGGAACAGAGATGGAGGACTGTGACCCAGCCCACCGCCCTCCCCCGCCCTCCCCACATCTGCCACCACCGGGGACTCAGGTCCCTTAGCCCCTACGTGGCTAGCACCTCATGCTGCTGGCTCATCCTCAGGGCAGGGGACAGTGACAGAACCACTTGCCCTGGGGGGTGGGGGGCCGCTGGGCCTGGACACTGGGCGAAAGTGCAGGTGCTGGGGAGTCCCGGGGGCTGAACACAGGGGAGGGGAGTCATCCGTGCATGCAGCCCCCTGCCCAGTACTCACAGGGGGTCCAGGAGGGCCGGGAGGACCAGGCAGGCCTGGGAGTCCAGAGGGTCCCTGGGGGGTGGGTTATGACTTAGACGGAGCAGGACCAGCCTCACCGGAGGGGAGGCACCAGCTGCTACCCGGGAGAGGCCGCTCTGGACTGTGTCCTTGGGGGCCGCCTCCAGCTCCGCCCACCTTCCCAGCCTGGCCTGCTTCTAGTGTTTGCGCTTCTGAGGCCGGGCTTGTCCCTGTTCCTAGATGTCATGCCCTGTCCCCAGATATCACTGGGGCTTCCATCAAGAAAGGAAAGGGGGGAGGGTAGGCAGGGGAGGGGAGAGAATAGGGAAGGAGAGAGACTGGGGAAGCCCCTGGTGGTTGAAGTCAGGGTCCTGGCAGGTGGGGCGCCCACTCCCCACGGTGGGCAGGGTCTGGGGAAGCCACTCACCGGGGGGCCCCGGAGGCCGAGTCCACCGGGGAGCCCGCTGACTCCTGCCTCTCCCTGTGGGGGGTGGGGCAAAGAGGTGAGAATGGGAGTTACACCCAAGGGCTCCCGGACCCCCATGAAGGGCTGGTCTGCCCTCTCCAAAGACACAGAGACTCCAGGGGGCCGGCCAGGTCTCTGTGCCCCCCAGAAGCCCCGCCCCGCCCCAGCCCTGGTGTGGGACCTGGCAGCCAGGGGGACCTGGGTGGGTGTAGTGGGCATGCTCAGGTGGGGTCCCCAAGGGTACTCACGGGGGGTCCGGGGAGGCCTTTGCCCTGCAAAGCCAGCAACAGGGTCAGAGTTGCTGGGGTCAGGACGGTGAGCCCCCCTCCGCCAACGACCAGGCAGATGTGGGAAAGAGCCTCCCCTGCCCCCAGAGAAGAGGCCCCCCCACCCAGCGAGCACCCAGGACTGGCCCAGGAAGATAGCAGACCCTCCCGCCCCTACACTCCCACCCAGAGAAAGATAGGACTCACCCCAAGCCCAGGGGGCCCCGGGGGGCCCAGACTGCCCTGCAGGAGGAAACCAGGTGTCAGGAGCCAGCCAGGCCTAGCCATCCCCCAATCCATCCTGCACCTCCTTTGTAGGATGCATAGTACATACTATGTACATAGTACATAGGACTGAGGCCCTGGGCGTGGGGGGACCTCCGGACCCCCAGTGGCCTGTGTTCCCTCAGCCAGGAAGTTCTCCAGGTCAGCTGCTACAGGTGTCACTGAGGCCTCGACCCCCGGGAGGGAGCCCAGAACTCAGGCCAGTCTGACTGCCTGGCCCTGGGTCTCCTGTAGCCCAGCACCCCAAGGACACCGTCCTGGCTGAGGCCACTCCCCCCCACCATATCCTCCCAGCTCAGACTCCCTACCGGAGGCCTAGGGCTTTCCCACCCTCCCCCACCTCCATCCACTGGGCCCCGAAGGACCCACAGGCCCCAGAAGCCACTTGTCTCCGGCACTCCTACAGCTGAGCTCCCTGAGGCGGGGCTGTGCCCGTGTCCCAGGGCTGGGGTGGATAGTCAGTGTTCTCAAGGGGAAGGGGACAGCGTGTTGGCTTGGAGTCTCTCCCAAGAGGCACTGCTTGGTCAGGAAACCGACTTCAGGAAACAGTGGTCAGACCTAAGGTGCAGTCTAGGTGACTGTGGGCCTCTCGGGGGGACAGAGTCGGTGTGGGAGAGGTCCCCCAGGAGGGGGTCGCATGGGGCAGTCACCCCCCAACCATGCCAGCCTCCCCAACATGGTCTGAACACCAAGACAGCTGCAACCACAGGTGGGTGTGGAACGGGAGGCCTCCTCCGGGGGCTGTCTGCTTGTCCCCTGTGCCCCCTGCACTCCTGCCCGCCCCTCTACAGCAGCACCGTCCTGGTCATGGCAGCTGCCCCCGGAGCCGGCAGCCCCAGGGCCTGTGGACGGAGGGTGCCAGCCCAGCCTTCCTGGCGCTGGCCTCCCGGGAGCTGAAGCTGCCTCATGCAGTGCCGGCACTCACCCGTTCTCCAGGGGCGCCCTTGGATCCAGGCGGTCCTTCCCTCCCAGTCAGACCCTGGGAAGGGGGGGCGAGGGTCTCAAGGGGTCATGTGGAAGGACGTGTCCCCCCTCCTGTGTGTAGGGGAAGAACCAGCCACAGGCCCTTCCCCAACTAAACCAACTCCAGAGCTTCCAAGGGGACCTCGGGCCTGGCACCTTCCTCTCCTGGCCATCCCCCGTCCACTGGGTGTGTTGGGCCCCTGGGGGACACCGGGCAGCTGGTGGGAGGCCAGCGCACGGAGCCCGCGCCGGACTCGGCGAGCCCAGCAGGCAGGAGAGCTCATGTCTCAGAGCCCTGCCATCCTCACAAAGCTCAGTGGTCCCGGGGCCAGGCCTGGAGCCCCTGGTGAACGGTGCACAGCGGGGACTGGGAGAGGCCTGGGCAGTGGGCACTTGTCACCAAACAAGAGGAGCTGGGACTTTCACCTCTGCTGTGGGCAGGCTCCGTCCCCTACAGGCCCAGCCAGACTAGGCTCTGGGACGAAGGCCAGGGGAGGCCTGCCGGGGCATCTGGATGCCGGGGCAGGCCCGGCAGGAGGAGAGCAATTAACCCAGACTCCTGGGACTGGGAAGCAGACCTCCAGCCCCGGCGCAGAGCGGGGGCTGGGGAGGGGGTGGTGGGAGAGGGGGTGAGGGGGCTCAGGGGTCAGGCAGGGGCCCTGGGGAAGGGGCACACTCACGTCCACGCCCGGGAGCCCCGGCAGCCCGGCCTCTCCTGGCTTCCCGGGCTTCCCTGCAGCCCCTTTCAGTCCCTGGGTGGGGAGGGCAGAGGCGTGAGGGAGCAATCTGGTGTTTGCCAGCCTGGGCGTCAAGAGGGCCCTCTCTGCTGAGGAGCAACTCTGCCCCAAAGACCCTGCCCAGCTGGGGTCCCCGCCCACCCGTGCCGGCCCCAGGGGGCCCCCTCCCCTCTGCTCCCTTAGCGGTCACATGTACTACAGGACGTCCACCTGCACACTCCAGCCTCTTCAGCTCGGGGCTGGCGGTCCCTCTGCGGCCCCCCCCTCTGTGAGCCCAGGAGCCTCAGTTCCAGGCAAAACAGCTCCGTGAGGGCTTGGGAGTGGGCCTCCGACCGGCTCCCCAGCAGGGCTGCGTCCCAGGCCCGGAGGAAGCTTTGAGGCCAGAACCTGCCTGCAGCCACACAGAGCCCTGCACACTGCCTCCCCCACCCCCTGCCGGGCTCAGCCCTGCTGGGGCCTTCCCCCTGGGGGGGCGGGGTGTTAGTGCCCACTCCGTTTCGAGCCCGCACTCCCCTCCCCCACCACAGCAGAGGCACTCACCGGGGGCCCAGGCAGGCCGGGAGGGCCAGCTTCTCCCTGCAGAAGGGAGACACCTTGTGTGACCAAGTGTCCCCTGAAGACCCCACCCCCGATGGGCACCCCTCACCCCCTCGTCCACACCTAGGCCCTGGGGGAGGGGCAAGCAAATGCGGACTGGGTGCAGCGCCCACATGGCCCACACATTCTGGGAGATCATCACTCTGAGGGCTTGGGGACACCACCCCCAGGAATGAGGGCACTCATCCCAAGGCCCTAGGCCTCCTGCCTCCACGTGGTCAGAGGGGGCAGCCTGGCCCTGGCCCCACACCCGACAGGCAGGGCTTCAAGCGCAAGCCCCCTCCAAAGGCCTGACCGCCGGGGAGCCGGGGCCCAGCCTGGTGGGAGACTCATGGGGTCCAGGCTGAGGGGAGGCGTCGTGGAGGCCCCTGTCCTTCGTGGAGGTGGCTGGGTGGGGGTGGCCAGGTGGCAGGGTTCCGCTGCCCCTCCATGGGCCACCCAGGCACCTGTGGGGGCTGCATGTGGCACAGGCCCCCCCAAGGCTGGCTGCAGCCCCCAGCAGCCCAGGCGGAGGGCCAGGCCCCGCATGGCCGTGCTCAATCCCCAGAACACAGGGGCACAGGGCCCCACACCTCAGGGCCCTCACTTCCAGCCCAAGGACCACCCCGCTGTCACCGCCCCACCCCACCTGGGGATGCCATCTGGTGGGGTGGGTCCCAGTGAGAACAGGGTCACCTTCGTCTCATGTCACACCCCACGAGGGTGCTGGCTCATCACCCTGCCGTCACCCAGCCCTGGGATGTGGGACTAAGTTTTTTCTCCATCAGGCCTGGGGGTTTGGGGAGGTCTGGGGCGACCAGAGCTGGATCCCACAGGCCCTCCCGGGCCCTTCCCGCACCCCACACTCACATCGATGCCATCCTTGCCTGGCTTCCCAGGTGGCCCTTGGGGGCCCGGGGGGCCTCTGGGGCCCATTTTCTGAAATGGAGAAATGCCGTTAGACGCCTGGGACTTGTCACCCCTCCCCACCTACCCCCAGCCTCCAGGTGGGCCCCCCGGCTGGCCCTCAGGTCAGCCCGATGGAGTCTCCCTTCTTCCCAGGTTGCCCAGCACTGGGGTCTGGCTCTGGGGCCCACGGGCCCTGTGGCCTCAGAGACCCCGTGGGGGTGTCGGCTGCCTGGCCTGTGCAGCCAGGAGGGACTGTGGCGGCCCTGCCAGGGCGCCTTGGGGAACAAAGGCAACATTGTGTGTCTGGTGGTTGCGGCAGCTCTGACGTGGCTGGACCCCAGCCTGGGGACGACCAGGCAGTACCTGGGCTCCTCCTGAGTGGCACTGGGGTCTGTGGGGGTTCAGCCTGGTGGCTGTGACAACCCCCAGCATCCCAGGTTCGCCTGCTGGCCAGCCCAGGGCAGCCAGGACAGGGGGTTGTCCCCAGGGTGTGCTGCCCCACGCCCGCCCCGGGTCCCCACCCCAGCCTGCTGTTGGCAGGGGCAGGCCCGGCTCTCCTGTGGCCCTGTGCTCACCTGCGCCTCGGTCACCAGTGTCTCAGCCAGGAACTGCCCGAGCAGGAGCAGGGCCAGGGCAGGGGCTCGGGCCATGGCTGCGCTCTGTCTGAGCGGCGCTGGCGGCGGCGGCCGGGCTGGGGCCTGGGGCTCAGCAGGCGGGGCGGACGGTGGGCGGGTCGCCAGCTCCCGCCCCTCCAGCCGCGCACAAGCCCCCCATTCAGCAGGGCCCACCTGGGTGGGCGGGGGCTTCCGCTGCCCGCGCTCCCCGCCGAGACAGGCAGGGGGAAACAGCTCTAGTGGCATTTTTTTGGCTGGCCTCTGAGTTAAAATTAACCCGGACTGGTGAGTTACACACACACACCTTTTAGCAAAGAAGAAAGATGCTCTTTTCTCCCCTGCTCCTCCCCCAGCGTGCGGAGAGCCCATGCTGAGGGGATCCTTCAGGGGAGCAGCAGCCTTCATCCCAGAAACGGGGCCCAGAAGCCACCCACTTTCCCCCGGTTCTGAGTGGGGCCCCGGTTGCCCAAGGCCCAGGCAGGCCCCCACAGCCCTGGTCCCTGCTGTGGGTCTCACCACGCCTGCTCTCTGGACCCCAGGGCCTGATCCCAAACTCCATCCGGACACGTGTGCTCCGAAGGCCAAGGCCAGACTGCCCCTGGCCCTCCTCACCCCAAGAGAGAGATGAACGGTGGCCCTGGCAGAGAGGGAGGGACAGCCACCTGGGTCTCTCACAACCGTGGGCACCTCGGGGTCCCTGCCCTGGGTAAGCTCTGGTTATTTGCCCCGAGAGGGGAAGGGGCAGCACCCAGGGCCAGGAGGTCTCCACGGTCCCCTGGGGCCTCTCCATCGGCCAGGTCACCTGCAGGCCCACCCCCCGGGGTCGCCCCACGGCGTGTTAGCCTCATTGGCACAGGTGGAACTCAGGGCTTTTGAGACGGTGTGAATCCAGACGGGAGGAGCAGGAAAGGGAGCCTCAGGGAAGCACCTGGCTCCGGAGCGCCCGCCGGGCTTCACCTTCGGCCAGAGCTCGGGGCCAGGCCCGGCCTCACCCGTGAGCAGGAGGGAGGGCGTGGATTGCATTGGGAAGAGCTGAGAGAAACTGGGAACTCCTGCGCTCCAGCAGAGTCTGAGCCAACCTCCGGTGGCCTTGGAGACAGCAGGGAAGCGGCAACCTCACCCCCAGCCCAGGGCCTGGGGAGCAAGATCGGTCCGCAGCTCACCCCTCAGTCCCTCCTGCCTGGCCCCAGGGCTCTGGAGGAATGCCCACTGGCCTTCAGCTCCATAAGGGGAGCCCCCTGGTGTCAGGTACCTCTTCCACTGCCCCCAGCAAACCCACCTCCAGTTGCTAGCGGACCCTCTCCTTGGAGAGCCCCCCACCCCGCCAAGCCCAAACAGTGGGGCTGGGGCCACAGGGGCCAAAGCTTGGGTGTTGGAGACTGTCCAACATCTGACCCTTGACACAGTCGGGTCTGGTAAGTCGAGCCTACACAGCTGAAGGGGCTCTGGCCGGATCTCCTGTCCATCTCCTCCCATATGCCTGTCCCTATTAGCATCAGGTGCTAAAATTTTTGGACACCTGTGCTTTATAACAAAATACTCTGCACGATGCCTCTGATTCTGTGTGGAATGATTTGCTGACCACTAACTAGAAGCCCCTAATAACCCTAATGCTGCCTATTCCCCCCACCTGGAAAGTAAAGGATAGAGTTAAACTATGGGCAGACTAGCTTCTAGAACATTGAAGGAAGCCATTGCTGGGAATGTCTAAGGAGTCACCATTCAAAAGCTAAAGATTTATTAGAACCACTGCCTTTCCCATGCCCTGGGCAGGAGCAGTTATTGTTGGGACCAGGGGGAGAGAGGAGGAAGGAGTTTTAATTAAAATATAATAATCTCAGTACATGGAAACATAATATCACCCCCCCCCCCCAGATATGTAGTTAACAGATCTAGGCAAAGAATCATTTATCTAATGTCTATAAACAATGACTAGTTTTTAAAGCACTCTTTGTACCCCTTTGATTTAGACCAATCTATAGAAATTTGCTAGATTTTAATTATTAATCAGCATGTGAAAGTTTGTGCTCCTATAGCTTCGTTGGCTATCTGATTAATGAGCCTCTTGGTCCAAATAACCTTTGTTTCAGGTGGTTACTCTGTGGGACTTTTTGTAAATTTCGGTTTCTTTGTTTAATACGATGGATCTGTGAAACCCTCTGTATTTTTTGAGATTATTTCTATGGTAACCATTTTTGTGTTAATAATCATACTATGTATTGAATATTGTCTAATTCACCCTATAAAAATAAAGATAGAGTTTACTTGGTAAGTCAGTCAGGTCTAGAGCCTGGCTGTCCTCTGGCACCCCACCGGGTGTCTTGCTTCATTCGCCTTGGCCCTGCATCCTTGGGGGACCCTGAGACCCCCTGAGGCTGGACCGCGGCACTTGGGGGTCAGTGGACTAGAGCTGCCCGCTTGCTCCAGGGCGGCTCCAACGGGGTTTCCTCCTGGCTTCACGCTTCTGCATCTGAAGTTGAGCCCCCGGAGGGCTATCTCCTGAGGAACCCGACTACCGGGTCCCTGCGTGACGGTGTGTTCTGCACCCCATGCCCACATCGGTGCCCAGTTTCTCCTCCGCGGTGGAAGCCGAGGGCACACCCCTCCCCACTCCAGCAGTAGTGAGCATGAACGCCAGGCGTCTCCTGTCCAAAATGACCCCCTATGTCTGGCACACCCTGCACCCCTCCCCCAACAGGGGCGAATCATCAGTGCTTCTCACTGAGGGACCCAGATCTGGCAACTGCTCCCTGCGCCTCCACCCAGGGGCGTTGCAGCTCATCCCTCCGTTTCTGCGAGTTCAGGGCCCTCCGCGAGGCCCCTGGGCCAGTGTCAGGGAGGGAAGGGCTCTGGCCCCGCCCTGCGGGGAGGGGCACAGTGCCCACACCAGGTCAGAGGGGCCGAAGGAGCCCCGGAAGGCCATGCCTCAGAACGCAGGGTCAACAGGGGGCTGTGGCCGGCAGGGACAGAACCACGGAGCGCTGGAGTTTGCTCCCAAAGTCCCCAATCAGGGTGGGCAGGGGCTTGGCCTAGACCCCAGGCCAAGCATCCCCAGACTTGCTTCTGCTCCGGAGACAGGAGGCGGTCAAGGGGCTGCCTGTCCAGCCCCAGGGGGTGTGATTGGGTAGACTGGGTGGGGCCCGTGTGCCCCTACTAGTGATGTGTGCGTGAAGAGCCACGGCCAGTGAGGCCCAGCCCCTGAAACCAGCCCCTAGGCCACCCACGCCAGAACGCTCTAAGTCAAACGAGTTTATTCAGAAAAGGCCGGGGCACCAGACTTAGAAAATGAATCCCACCCCCTTCTCAGACCCTCAAGGCCAATTTACAAAGACGGGCCAGCGGCCCCAGAGGAGGGAGGCAGCAGACGAAGGCGAGATGAGGATTCTGGAGTTCTGTGCTTCCCACGGCCGCAGCGACCACCGGGGAGGGGCCAGCACCTCTCGCAACGCAGCTCCCCGGGCACCGGGCCAGGCCAGGATGCCCACTGCTGTCCCACTGCCTAAGGCATTTGCGGTTCGGCAGCCAGTCCCGCCTCCGCAGACTCCGCCTTCTGGCCCACAGCAGGTTCTTCCGCGGCGGGGCTCTGGGGGGCTCCCTGCTCTGGTGCGCCGTGGCCTTGGCCTTGGTCCTCGGCCGCCTCCTCCTCCACCCCATTCTCGCCCACGCCAGCCTCAGGGGGCCCTGGCTGGGCAGGGGGCCAAGTGGGGGCCAGAGACTGGTCCACCTTCCTCCGCTTCCTTACCTCGTCCTTGGCCACCTTGGCTCCTGGGGGCGGGGGACAGGGCTGCTCCGTCTCCCTGGGTTCCTGGCTGCCCATTTCTTGGGTCCCCACCCCCAGGCCACCCTGGCTGAGGGCGCAGTCCTCCAAGTTCTGGGCGATCTTCTCCACCTCAGAGGAGCTCTGGGGGCCCGCCTCCCCCTGGGCCTGCTCCCGCCGGTTCGCCTCCAGCTTCCTCTTCTTGCTCTCCTTGGGGCTCGAAGGCTCCGACCCCTCCTCTCCTCGGTTCTCGGCCTCCTCTCCCTGGTCCCTTTCCTTGACCCCCTCCTCCTGGGGCTCGGAGCTTGGAACCTGGGGCGCGATGGCCACACTGTCTCCGCCCTGGCCTGTCCCAGGTCCGCAGGCGCCGGCCTGGAGGAAGGTGTCCCCGGGGCTCTCCTCCCCCTGGGCCTCGCTGGGGGCCGCTGGCGAGGGCGGCCGCGGAGGACAGCGCAGCGCCCGCCTCTGCAGCTTGTCATGGGGCGCCCAGACGAACTTGCAGCGCGGCCGGAAGTGCTCCCAGGCGAAGCGCAGCAGCGCGCGGCGCTGGCGTGGGCAGCGCACAGTGAACACGAAGTAGTCCAGCACGCTCTGCTGCACGTTCGGCAGCTGCCGGCGCACGAGCGTCTCCTCCAGGAAGAAGCGCACCAGCGGCGCCTGGTAGTGCTCCAGCCCCAGCTCACCCAGCGACTTGAGGATGCGTGTGATGCGCAGGTTGTTGTGGCTGTGCCTGGGGGGGGGATGGAGGGCGCTGGTGGGTGGTCCTCAGCCAAGGCCCGCCCCCTCCCTATCCCACCTCCAGGGGCCTGGCATAGGCAGGGGTGGTGATGCCTCCTCTATCCTCTAGGAGGTGACGGTCCCCTTGGTCCCATGGCACACCCCCTGCCCCCGCGCAGGGCCCCTGCAGGTGGAGCGGTGGGCACATTCACCCCCTGGGCTGGCACCAGACCCCGCGCTTCTCCACGGGGAGGAGCACTGTGCCTGCGAAGCTGGGGAGCCCCGCGGGTAGCGGCGAGCAGCTGAGAAGCCACACTGACCAGTGGGACTTTCCTTAGGCCTTCTCCCCCATCAGGCAGGGCCCACCCCACCCTGCAAGCGAGGGGGAGGGCGCTCATCAGTCCTCGGCCCCACCTCCCCCAAGGTGCTCCCACGACCCTTGCCTGAAACCCACCGCAGCCCCTTCCTCCTTAACCTGGGCCTGGGTGGGGCTAGCTGGCAGGGGGCGGTTGGTCCTCACCAGTTGAGGTTCTGGAAGCGCTTCTGATAGTTGTGTGCGCGACCCACGGCGCCGGAGTCCCGGTCCCGGAGCTCGACCCCGTAGAAGCCCAGCATGAGCTCGTAAGCGCGCACAAGCCGCTCTCTGGCCTCCTCGGAGCTTTTGAACTCCTGCGAAGCAGCCCAAGGAGAGTTCGGGTGAGGAGACAGGGTGGCAGAGCCCTGAGATGCGTTAACGCAACTGTCCCTTTACTCTGAGCTCCCCCAGAGTTACCAGGGGCTGAAGCTTCACTTCAGCCCTGAGAGGAATACCTCCCGCAGCTCCGCTGCCCAACTGTCCCGTCACACCTCCCTGGACTCCGCCTCCGCCCCTGCCCCAACTGCCCGCCCACAGTCCCATCCGTTCTGCTGGCAGTCTGTGCGGAGCGCCCAGAGGCCCTGGCTCACCTGGATCTCCTGCAGCGTGAGGGGCTTGGCGTGCCAGTTCACCCCCGGCTCCCGCAGGGGAAACAGCCTGCAGGAGAAGCAGCGGCGTGGGCCATCAGAGGCCGACCTGGCTCCCTGCCCCTGCCCTGTGGGTGCTGGTGGGCTGGGCAGCTCAACGCCCCCCACCCCGGGCTCACTGCTGAACCCGAGCAGGGGCCGGGCCCTCACATGCCACAGGCTCTGGAGATACAGCCAAGGGCAAAGGCAGAGCCCTGGGCGGGTGCCGCAGACCAGGGCCCAGGAGAGACCCACGTGTGGCCCCCAAGGCCCTCAGCAAGTCCACTCGGCAGCGGGGTCACCTGCCTGCCTTTCACTCAGGGCGGCCAGCAGGGCCTTTTTTCTTCTTCGTTCTTTCTCTCTGGTCACTGACGCTCCGGTGCCCAGGAGAGGGCCCCTGTGAGCGGTCCTCAAAGACATGCCGTGTTTGCAGGGCAATGTCAAGGGTCACCTCTAGCCACAGGTCGAACCCCGCCACGCAGGCCAGGCTGGCACTGGCTGCCTTTGGGGCTCACGAGGCTGTCCCACACCTGGCGCTTCAGCCCCCGCCAGCCACAGAGGCTGGTCAGGGCCGAAGAGCCCAAGCCTGCAGGGCGCAGGGTCCTCCCTCGGCCACCCAGCCCGCAGGGCCCTGCAGTGGGCACCAAGCGTGGCCTCGGAAAGGGCCCAGCGCCTGCTGGGGGGGAGCCCTGCCCGGGAGGTACAGCACCAGCGGCCCCCCCCCTCGGCCCCAAGCCCGCTGCCTGCTGCTCACCACTGGATGTAGGAGTGGTTGTCCTCCAGGGTGTCGTAGTCGTCCCTCCAGTCCTGAAGGACAGTCTCGATGAGGCAGCCTAGGGCCCGTGGGGACGGTCAGCGGTCAGTGCAGGGCGACCCAGGCCCCAACCCTTCCCGGCGCGTTCTGAGGACCTGGGGGTGCGCGGCTCTGGGCCATATGTCTCACGTGGTTCCCATCCTCGGCCCCCTTGTGGTCTAGGAGCGGGGACCCCCCCTGCTGACCGAGGGCAGCCCCCGAGAGACTACTGCGCCCCCAGAGGAAGGGGCCAGTATTCCCAGTGTTCCCCCCTGTCCTTGCAGGAGGTCCTCACTGCCCCCCCCGCCCCCCGCTGGGCGCCCACTGCTCTGCAAAGGGCCAGAGGGTGAGCGCGGGAGGCCAGGTGGCCACATGGGTCCCGCTAAAACTTCACTTGCGGATGCTGAAATTTGAGTTTCCTAAGAGTTCTAGTCATAAAATCCTTCCTCCTTAAAATCTCCCTACCATGTAAAAATGTAAAACCCACACTTATTAGGTGGCACAGGTGGCTTTCCCACCACCTCAGGAGAGCCATGTAGTTATGCCAAGGAGTTTGGGGCCGGGCAGCCAAGTGGCCGTGTTCCCTGCCGGGCCCTGGTGTGCGCGCAGCAGCCTGCAGGGGGCGCTGTGGGGCAACCTAAAAGCCACAGGCCAGACTGTTTGCTTGCAGCCCTGCACTGCGCTGGAGAGGTTGGGAGGGGGCTGTGGGGACACACCGTTGGGCAGGAACTCGATCTCATTCCTGTAGAAACTCAGGTTCGGCATGTCTCCGTTGCTGTCTCTCTCAATCAAATCCTGGAGAGCCAGAGAGAGTCCCGGTGGGGACGGCATCAGGAACAGGCTGCCTCCCCAGGCCCCTCAGACTCGAGTGTTCCCAGGGGAGGGGGCATCTGCATCCTGAAGGCTGCCGTGGACCCTGCAGGGCCCGCCTGGGCCCCTCACCCGTGGGGTCGGCGTCGGCCTCTGACCCTCTCCTCGCCAATGTGGGCCAGCGCTGGGACGTCTCCCCCCCGCCCCACCGCCTGTCCCCAGAGGCAGCCCAGGGTTGCCTGAGACTCGTGGGCACAGTGGGCAGTGCCAGCCGCACAGGAGACCTGGTGGGTGGGGCCTGGGGGGGGGGCGCCGAGAGCCAGCATCACCGTGGCCGCCTGCGAAGGCAGGACGCTGAGGCTCGGAGAGGCAGGGCCCAGCGATGCACAGCCCCCCTGCCTCGTCTGGGGGAGGTGGGAGGGCTCTGTCGAGGGTGGGCTGCAAAGGTGCCAGGGTGCTGGGCAGCTACGTACCGGGTAGCGGTGGCGGTACCTGCGTGTGTCCCGTGCGGCTCGCCAGTTCCGCAGCTCGGCCGTCCTAGACTGGGAGGAGGAGGAAGGGTGAGACCCCTGGGAGACCCTCGCCCTCCTCGAGGCCAGCAAGCCCGGAGCCAGGTGTCAGCAGGACCCTAGGGGCCCCAAGCGGCTGGAGTGAGGCCTGGCCCCCACTCAGCCCTCAGGAGCCCCCGGCCCACGCGACCCCCTTGAGGCGCAGCCCTCCAGCTTCACCTCCTCCACCCTCGCTCACTGGTGACCACCCCCCCGCCACACCTCCCCAGGAAACCCGCCTTTCCCAGTGCCTCCTCCTCGCACTGTGGCGAGCTGTCACCAGACTCGTGTGCCTGCTTGCCCCCTGGTGGGGCCCCAAATGCCTGTCGTGGGGTCTGAGGAAGGAATGAGTGTCTAAGGCCCAGGGAGCCTGCCCTCTCCAGCCCAAACCCACTGTTCAGTGACCAGACCCCATATCTCCAGTCTGCCAGCCCCTTCCAAGTGAGACTCAGGGCTTTCCTGCAACAAGGCAGAGAGAGGCCCCTCACCCTGGGGTCCTGGGAAGCGTGGCGGTAAGTGGTAAACACAGCCCTATCCAGGACCCACCTTGTGACTGGGCGGGGGCACAGGGCAGGGCTGAGCCCAGCTGTCTGACAGACTGCGTGAGGGTGAGGGGCCAGGACAGAGAGCTCCTGGGCATGACAGGAAGGGACAGCTGGGAGGAGCCAACAGCTGGAGGGGTTAGAAGGCCAGGCCCACCCGTGTGTCCCCTGGTTCGACCCCATCCCCGGCCCCCAGGGCCCTTCACATCTAAGCTCCAGCTGGGGTCTGGAGCTGCCCCTCGGCCGACTTCTGCACCAGGGCCAGCGGCTGAGCTCCTCCTGGCCACCGGCCAGGGGACAAAACCGAAACTCAGCAGCAGCTGGTCCTACTTCTCCGTCAGTTTCTGTTTCTCCTGTCTCTGCATTGGTGGGTGTGGGGAGCAGCATGGGGCCCTGGGGAGGGAGCCAGGGAAGAGGTCCGAGGGTCGGGGCACCCCACAGGGTGACAGGGTGGACATGGCATACAGGGGACCTGTGGGGGCATTGCGTCCCCTACCTGACCCTCACCACCCCTGCTGGTACCTGCTGGGGGACAGAACCAGATTCCTGCCCTGCCCCTCCAGGCCTGTGACCCCGGGAACTCAACCCGAAACACCAGATGTGCCGAGGCCGCTGGCTTTGCAGGCAGGCCCAGGAGCCTCTGGGGTCCCTTTGCTCCTCAAACACTGAGGGGGAGACCTGGAACCAGCGCTCTCGTCTGCTCTGGGAGAATCCACCTGAGAGATCCCATGGACATGTCTGCGCTTCTTTGGATGTGCTGCCGAGGGGCCATGGTCCAAAACCAACTGGGACACAGGGTGACAGCTACCATTCTGGGTCTCATCCTCCCAAAACTCCTGGGACCCCAGCTGGAACAATGGCACCCACAGCTCAATGAGTGCTGCCAAGTAACCCCTGCTAAAGACAAGTAACCAGCACCAAGACAGCTAACGGGTGGCAACAAAGTAACCAGCAGTAACAAGTAACCAGTGGTAACCAGAAGTAACCATTCAGCAGGTCAGTGGCCCTGGCTCAGGCAGGTCACCTAAGTGCAGCCTCCAAGACCACCTGAAGGAGGACGCAAGGCCAGCCCCCGCTGGAGAAGGCGGGCCTGTACCCCGTGAGGAGGAGCAGGGGCGCGGGGCTGGGGGGCTGGCCGCCTGAGCGAAGAGGGGAGTCTTGGGTGGCGGGGAGCAGAGCGAGGTGCTCCTGGAGGGGCGCAGGAGGCTGAGCGGCGCGGCGGGTGGGACCCAGACACTGAGCCACAGGCCCGGAGCTGGACGTGTCGGAGGGAGGGAGATCACGGATGTGTCCCGGCTTCTCCCGGAGGAAATGCCGCCGCCGTGCTGACCCGCCCTCGGGGCGCCGAGCGGGGGCGATCCCGCGGATTGTGCGGGGCCTCCAGGAGCCCAGGGGTCCGGAAAGGGGGCCGCCGGAGCCGGGCTCGAAACGCGTGCCCGAGAGGAGCTTCCGCCCCCGGCCCGGCGCAAGGGGACGGCTTTCCCCGAAGCAGGGCCTCGCCCGGAACCCGCAGCGGCCCGGCAGGCCTCCCGGGGGGCGCGGGGGTCACGGGGGCGCGGGGGACGCACCGGCAGCGCGCTGGGCCGCGCCTCCTCCTCCTCCCCCTCCGCGTCCTCCGCGCCCCGCGGGGCGTCCGCCGTGCCATCGTCGCCGCCCCCGGCGCGGGGGTCCTCGCCGTCCTCCTCGTCGTCCTCCCAGGTCGAGTCGCGGTCGGGATCATCCATGCTCGGGCGGCGGCGGGGCCCGCGCTCCGCCGGAAGCGGCCGCGAGCCCGGGAGGAAGCGCGGGGGCGGGGCCGGCGCGGCGGGGCGGGGCTCCCAGCGACTCCGGGCCGCGACCCCGCCCGCCCGCCCGGAAGGACGTGCGCGCCGGCCGCCGGCCCGGGCCGCCCGACCCGAGAGCTTCTCTCCCCTCGCCCCCACCGCCCCCGACCCCAAGTGCCCCCGCCCAGGGGTCTCTCGCGGGGAGGCTGCCGCCGAAGTCAGTGCGGCCTCCGGATGGCGTCCCCAGAACCGCTCCCAGGTCCCCCCACCCCGGGGTCCGCCCACCCCGGGGATCCCCCAAAGCTCCCACTGCGAGCACGCCCCGCCCCGGAGGACGCTCGCCCCCTAGAGACCCGGCCCGGAGGCCCCAGCAATGTCCCCCAGGGAATGTCCTCGGAGGCCGCCCCCAGGAGGGTGCTGCCTGGAAGTCGCCCCCCCCCCTGCGCCATGAATACCGCCCAGGTGGTGACCGCCTCCGCCGTGGTCCCCTCGGGACGCCCTCCGGTGTCAGCTGGGCCGTGGGCTCCTCAGGGGCCTGTTTGGGGAGCCACCTGCTCCTAAGCTCCCGCGGGTCCTTCATCGGCCCTTGGTACCGGGCCGTGGGCTCCCCCCGGGCCAGCGGGAGCGTGCCCACAGCGTGGTGACCATCAACACGGCCCGAGCACGGAAGGCAGAGGTGACCGGGGGTCCCCTCGGATGTCCGGCGCATGCCCACGCCAGTTGTGCCCCTTTCGGGGGTCTCTCTGGGGGCTGGGAGCTGGCCGATTTCAGATGGCTGAAAATCACCTGCTGCTCCAAATCCCCCCCCCCCACGCTGGGTCCCTTAGTTAACCTCTGACCTCCGGCAGGTGACAGAGCTTCAGCAAAGTGGGCGACTCGCCCTTGGAAATGAAGACTGGGCATGGCCACCCCAGGTAACACCGTCTGCTGCAACAAGTCTGCTGCCTTTCGGCAAACACACAGCGAAAACCCCAGTGCAGTGTTCAGATTCAACCACGAGGAGAGCTGCCTGTGGGTGACGGGTGCCGATGGGGAAGGCTGCTGTCCAGCCCTGCGAGGGACTCGACGTCTCCTGGCCCTGCACAGCTGGTGACAGCCCAGCGCAGAGCAGGACAGCACACAGGGGAAGGCTGGCCTTGGAGCTGTGCTGGTGGCTTGCTGGCACGTCGGCCTTCCGGACCTCTCTGGGCCCTGTCTCACCCCGCTGCAAGCCATGCAAGCACACCTCACTTTCCAGGACAGTGGTGGCTCCCCCAAAGGCACGGGGCTCTGGGTATTTCTGTAAGTCGCCTGCCAGAAGTGGCCACTTCCCAGGGAGTGCAGCCGGAGCTCGCTAGCCAGCATGCAGCTGGCTTTGGAGACTGTCGCACTGACACTCGGGTACATGGGAGCCTCTGGTGAAGGCGCCGGGTGCTGGGGCGGAGGGTCCTTCAGGGTTTGGCTGACCTGGGAGCTCCTGGGTGGGCAGGCTCCGCCCCTCCTCTACCCCAGAGCAGGTGGGAGGGTAGGCTCTTGGCTTCAGGGCCCCGCCCGACCCACAGCCAGGGCCAGGAGGGCAGCCTGCCTCCTGGCTTGTTCTGAAGATACCGCCCAGCCACTGCTCTGGGAATAATGGTCGCACTCGGTGGCCCCTTCAGATGCTTCTGTGTGCAGTTTGCAAGAGCTCACCTTGTGGGAGGAGGGGGCAGTAATCCTGGACTCCAGACTCTGCTTTGGGAATGAGGGGGGCCTCTGGGGACACCTGCTGTGGGCTCCACATGCAGGCGGCTTGCCGCCCGGGCCGTGTGAGGCAGCCCGGAGCACAGGGCCAGCCTTATGCCCTCAGGCCCTCGCCCACGCGCCCAGGCAGCCAGTTGCGTGTCCGGAGGCCCTACGAGGGCTCTGGTAGGGGCCTGGCTGAGGTGGCTCTGGTTAGACTCGCTCTAACACTTTCCTCAGGCAACAATAGTTGCAGCCACGTTATCTGGCCCTAGTGCGCCCATCCCAACTCCACCAGCCATGGGGGTATAGGGTGCCCACTGCATCCTGCTGCTGCTCAGTGTATGGTCAGTAGTTCTTGGGGGCCTGCTGTCCCTCCAGATCCCCCATTGGGGGCCAGGCCAGAGCAGGGAGCGCTGAGACCACACCCACCTGGTTCCCACCTGCCAGCGCCAGCGCAGCGGGCAGCGTGCTCAGGCCCCAGCGTCCTTGGCGCCGAGAGCCACTCGCTACTGAGGTTTCCAGTCTGAGGCCATCCTTGAGTTCGGAGGGACACCATTTCTTTGTTCTGCAGCTTTGGGGGTGTATTTCCATCTCTACGCCACCCCCCTGGCCTCGGCCCCACACTGTCTACGTTTTCTTGTTCAGATACAGCTTCTGAGTTACCTGGTGGGCACATGTGGGACCCCCGTGTCCCAGACTGGCCCCCGGGCTGGAGACATCATGTGCCACAGGGGCCTATGTGACGTGCACAGGCCACAAGCAGCGAGGGTCCTGGGAGGCCTGGGGGGCTGCGTCTGCCCAGGGCAGGGGTGCTAGGTGATGTTTAGGACTGCAGTCCCCAAGGGCACCAGGGCATGTGGGGGGTGGGGCTGCCTGCTCCCCTGCCCGCCCTTCCGCCTGTGTCCTCCTATAAAATGCTGAATAACAGAAAGAGGCAGGTTTGATTTATTGACTGGGCTTTTCCAGCAGGTCCCCAGGCCCCTGAAGGCACGTTTCAGGCAGGCGTTTCTGCTGGCAAAGGGAGCCTGCCCCCACTCTGCATGTGCCCCCCATGGCTGTTTGCACTTGGGTAGTCTCTCCCCCGGCCAGGGCTCTCTCTCATGTGTCCTGACTCCTGGACCTGGCAGAGCGAGGGTGGTGGGGACAGTGAATGGGAGGGCGGGGGGGGGGGGCGGGGCGTGTCCTCCCCCAGTCAGTTCTAGAACTCTCTATAAGGCGGACCTCTGCTTCTGGCCCTGGGAGAGCCACCGCTACTCTGCTGCGAGGGAAGGTGACAGGCCCTGTGTGTCTGGGCAGCCGGGGAGCGTGTGGTGCGTGCTGTGCGTGGGCACAGACCCCACAGGCCCTCATCGCAGGAGGAGAAACGCCAGTAGCAGGGGTGTGGCGGGAGGGCGGCCTCCGACCCCACCCCGGGCTCTGCCTAGATCCCTGCCCGGACAGCAGGGTGCTCTGACCGGGGTGTGGGCCCTCCGCTGGGACGCATCTTGTGGGGCTGCAAAGCTGAGAGCGCAGGCTTCTCCTGCGGGTTCCCCGAGTGGGGCGGGCACTGAGACCCTCTGTTCATGGTTGGCACAAGATGGTCTGTGCCAGGTGTCACTGGCCTGTCGGGGGAAGTGGGTGCCAGTGACATCTTCCAGGCCTCATGGTGGCTGGGCTGTCCTCGGACTGGACACCGGACGTGGAGGGGGATTCGGAGTCCTCATGTTCCTCAGGCTGAGGTGGTCAGGCGTGGCGGCTGGCCAGGAGGGGGCGCACCTGTGTTGTGCGCCAGTGCAGGTGCGGGCCAGGGTGCTCACTGCCTTCCCGTAGGAGGAGGTGCAGGCGCTGCCTCCTGGGCTCTCCCAGCACGACACCAGGGGCTTGTCACACTCGCAGGTTGCCACCGGTGGTCACACGTTCGTGCCTGCACTGTATCGCGTGAGTCAAGTGCATCTGAGGGTGCGCTGCAATTACCAATTTCGGAAAAATAAAAACTCCCCACTGTAGCAAAAGGTAACTTATTTTGGTATGAAAATCACAGGAATCCAGGTCGCTTTTCTGGGCTTTAATGTCCCATAGTCCCCAGCCCAGCATCGGCCCCGGCGGGCCGCCCTCCACTCGCAAGTTCGTTCTGTTTGCAAGTTACTCGGTAATACAAAAATAACCACAAACTCTGTCTGGCATATAAAAACTGAGCAAAAAGCATCTCAGTGGTCATTACCTTAGAACAAAACATCTCAGAAAAAATACAACACAGGTTCTTAACTTCTGCGGTATTTTTTTCATATAAAACACTAGTAAAATAGGCTTCTTAGAAATTAAATAGTGAAATATCAACCAAATTATATACATCATTACAGTACAGGTGAATGAGGCCAAATATCCAGTTCCCAGCTTCTCGGGTGATGGAGGGGTGTGCACAAGGCCCGGTGGCCTTTCTCCGGAGGTCACGGTCACTTGAACAAGAGCGAAGGGCAGCGGGCGGACAGGTGGACAGATGGACTGACGGAAAGATGGGTGTTCCTGGGAGGGCGGGGCCGTGGGGCCTCACTGCTCCTCACGCCAGGCGGGGCGGTGTCTGTCACCTGGGCGGCAGCTCTGTGCCGCTGAAGCCACCGCTGGGCGCGCTCTCAGCCTGAACCACCGATCCTGACTTTTCGTGTTGTCCGGACTCCAGACTGGGAGGGGGCACCGCCGCCCTCCGAGTGGGGCGGCTACGTCCGGCGCCGCTTGGCGGCGCTGGGGCTGGAGGGGTTGCTGTTGGCAGTGAGGACCTTGTCCGCGGCCCGGCTGCGCTTGCGCTTGTCTGCCCCGTCCTTGGCCCCCAAGTCCGAGGGGTTCTTGTCTCTGTCTTTGCCGGGCTTTTCCGTTACTTTCCCCAAGCTTCCTGAAGATGAAAAAACTGGGAGACAAAATCATTTGGCTGAAAACAGAATATCCAGAGTTTTATTTTATCTTCTTGTTCAGTTAGAAACTCTGCATCTACACACACGACGCTCCGAACCCACAGCTTCTCCTGAGCTGGGGGTGCCCGCCCGGCCCGTGGAGCGCCTGGTCCTTCTGAGAGTGTGCTGGCCTCGGGGGCCTCGGGCACCAAGCGCTCGGCCGCAGGACCCGCCCCAGCTGCCATTCACGCCTGTCCTGCAAGGTCGAGCTGGCTTTGCTACTCAGGGTCTGTCCTGCACTGAGACCTCCGGCACCGCACACGGGGTCCACCTGACCGGGCCCGCCCGCTGCCCGAGGCTGCCCTGCAGTTCGCTCGTGGTGCTGGCCGCGCACACGATGTCCACGCCCGGTGAGGCTCCTGCCCGAGCAGAGGGAAGCTGCCTCTCAGCTGCTGGACCAGACAGAGCAGCTGTGGCTGCAGCGGACTAGGAAGGACGGCTGGGCACCGGTGCTGCACCCTGCGGGGAGGCCCTGCCAGGGGTGGGGGCCGTGTCCCCTGGGGCCCCAGCAGAGGGACGTGACGAGCTCCACGCTTACCATCGTCAGCCCCGTTGTGGGGGTCCATGTCTTCTTTCATTTCCTCCTTCATTTCCTCTTCAATGACCACTTTTCCTGTGGCGGGGACAGCAAACATTTACCAGAAGCCCATGCTGGTGGGTGGCTCAGGCCGGCATGTCCCCAATGCGCCTGCACCCATGGGCCCCGTTGCTGTAAGGAGCCACCTGTCCCTGAGCACGTCTCCCCCACCTAGGTGGGCTGAGCATCACAGGCAGGCGACCCCACCCCTCTGGGAGGCTCACGGCCTCACCTGACACCACTTGCCCCCCAACCCTGACCTCGGCCGAGTCTCACCTTCTCGAACTTCTTGAATGATTTCTTCTGGAAGGACAAAGTTCCTTTCTGGATTCGGGAATGGAAGAATCTCGGACTCATGCTGATGGCAAATAGAGAGTTTTATTTTTTTAAGATGCAAAAGAGACAACATGAGTGATTTTAGTGAACAACTAAACGTGTAAGAGCCAACTCAGGAGCGCCCAGTGAGCCATCCTGGGGGCTGCCGAGGTGGGCGCGGAGAAGTGAGGATGGCTTGCTCCCTGTGTTCCCCTGGGGATACAGCCCATAGACCCGGGGAGGGTGGGACTGCAGTGCCAGACCGGGAGGAGTGCTGAGTGAGCAGCACACGCCCTCAGGGGCAGGTTGGCAGTAGCTGTTATGAGCTGAGAGGGCAGTGACTGCCCAGGGGCTGAGGACTGTGGGAGTGGTGACTGGCAGGTCCGAGAGGCCTATGGCCCTGCCTGCCTGGCTCTCAGAAGCCGTGCTGTTCACCTTGGCCTGATGGGAACATGGTCACCTGCCTGCCTAGGGCACTCTGGGGCCTCCCCCGTAAGACTGATGATGGTGCAAGGGTCCCCTCGCTCCGGCCGGGGCTCCTGGGCTCCGGGGCTCCCGGGCTCCCTCCCCGAGAGACCTTCCCTGACCACCCACTGAAAACAGGTTCAGCACAGGTGGCCTGCTGCCACCCCTAGGGCTGTGCTTTTGGCAAACCCGTTCGGAGCCACCCTGTTTCATGACTGGCCCCCATGGAGATGGCAGGTCCTCTGGGGACGGGCCCTGCACAGACTGGAGGCAGTCTGTAGGGGACACTGCTGCTAGCTCGTCTGGGTGGGGTCCAGCTCACCAGGGCCTGCATGTCATACATGGTGCTCAGGTGGTCCCAGATGACTTTGGATGGCACCTGCCTGCCGATGTTCTGGCTGAACTTGTCCCTGATACAGATCATGTGGAAGTGCCGGTTCACACCTGCAGGAGAAAGGGGTCAGTTGAGGGAGGCTGGGGGGCAAAAGGGGTCAGGAGTCAGTGGGGTATCGGGGGACAAAAGTGAGGGGAGGACAGGGCAGGTA